>NAPT01000280.1:0-34870 GCA_002927785.1 Cladonia uncialis
GGGTGGTGGTGGTGAGGCTGATGATCAGGTGGGGAGGAGGTTTTGGGAATGGGGTTGGATGGGTGCGTGATTGAGTGGTAATTCTGCTGTTGGTGGTGCGTTCTGAGTTTTGTGAGTGGATGAAGGGTGCACGGGGGACTACCTTAGTGAGTAATGGATTGAAGGCGTGTCGTGGATGTAATTAGCATGGCAGATTTGAGCCTATTTAGTAAGTGTATGATTGGTATGAATCATTGGAGCTTAATTCGAGAAACCATCCTATTTCCTTTAGAACAGCGTACATTTTGCATGTGCAGAAAGGGCTGCCGGATAATCACTCCCTTTGGTAACTTGCCAGATAATTGCGGCTAGCGTTAGGACTGTGGTAATTTTGGGTGGGTTGTGCATCGTGTCCAGCTCTGCGTTATGTTGGGAAAGCTAAGTCAGCATGATGATACGCACAGTTTGATGCACCCGATGAGGCCACAGATCTCTTTTAATGCTTGTCGTCGATTTTTAAGACATATCTACCATAAAAGCACTAAAGAAACATTTATGGCCTACAGTATACGCTACATACACCCGAAAGCATGAACGTTTGTACACAAAGGTCCTACTCCATAACAATCACGCTTCTGAACCTGACATTTCCGCTCAGCATATGATCAAAAGCATCGTTCGCTTTATCGAGCGGGAACTTCTCAACCATGCACTTGACCTTATGTAGCTCAGCGAATTCAACGGCCTCTTCGCAATCGAGCGCTTGTCCGGAGGGCCAGCCGTGAACGGAAGCACCTTTTTGGACCATGGGGATGGTGTTGATTTTGATTTCGCCCATAGCTGAAGGATTCTCTTTAGCAAGAAAATCAAAAGATCCCGCAAGATGGCATACTCACGAGACAAAAGTACCAGCTTTCCCTGTGCACCCAAGCCGTTGACCAAATCCCCCATGATCTCTGGATTCGGTGCCGTGCTCACAATCATAGCAGCACCTCCCATCTTCTGCAGAGCCTCGGCATGGTTCTCTTTGCTGCTATCAACGTAGACATGTGCCCCCAAATCCTTCGCGAACTTCTCTTTGGCGCCACTGCTCGAGAGCGCGACGACTTTGTAGCCCATCTTGTTTGCATATTGGAGAGCCAGATGGCCGAGACCGCCCAACCCTTGGATTGCGACGATTTCTCCAGTGGGAACATTCATTTGGCGCATGCTGTTGAAGACTGTGACACCGGCGCAGAGGAGGGGGGCGGAGTCGGCAGGGTCGACATCGTCAGGGATACTAACGGTGGCTTCGGTGCGCATGATGCAGTATTCAGCAACTAATCTTTAGTAAGTATTGTTTTGTTTGTGTAGTTATCCAAGGGAGGAGGTAGGCATACAGCCTCCATCACGAGTAACACCGTTGATCTGTTGCTCCACGCAAGCTTGGTTGAAACCGCGTTTACACTGCTTGCAGACACCTAAAGCGATTCATCTCAGCACATAGTGAATTGTCGTGATATAGAGGAGCTCTGACCGCAATGACCACCGTGCCATGGTGCTCCAACTCTGTCTCCAACCTTCCACCTCTTCTCACCGGGCCCAACGGCGGCAACGGTGCCAATTACTTCATGTCCCGGGACCCTCGGACTATCAACCGTTAGCTATGTTATGCTCCTTGACTCCACTCAAAGCACGATAGCCCTTACAAGGGAGTTCCAAAAATGGACATCTGTGTAACGACTTCTGAATGGCAAACACCACAAGCCAACACCTTGACAAGCACCTCACCTTCGCCAGGCTGCTTAGTCTCAACCTCCTCGAGGACGAGAGGTCCACCCTTTTCCTTAAAGATAGCCGCCTTATATTGTTTCGGGATTTGGGGAGCCATTCCGATTGATTGTTTGATCGAGTCAATTGAGGGTAGATTGTTGCGAAGAGCTTCCATGGACATGAGCTAGTTATATAGATATGGCATTAATAATAAAGGAGCGTATGTGGGGCATTCGATCGACGGCAGAGCTTTGGTTCAGACTATGTAGGATTGGTGGGGTGTGGACTGTTCTTCGGATGGGTCTGTTGCGGGCCAGAGTGCCGAAGGATCCGCCAGCAGGATTGGACTGACATGACGCACGATCCTCCGTCCATTGCTTCCGTGCAATCTACCAAAGTATTTAGCAAGACTAATGGACGTAGCGGTTGCGTTTGACGCATTCCGGGTGGACGGACGGCGCGACATGCCGGTGTGGCATAGCGGCGGCAAGTGACTTGCCCATTACCCGCGCTACAATACACCGTACAAAGTACATAAACCGGAAGGTCTGTACTATCGGTGTAGTAATAAACCATGGTTCGCGGGCTCGCAAATTTTGGCGTAGAAAATCGGTGTCACGCGTCCTGTTGTCCAATACTACATCGATATTACTATTGGTGTAGTATTAAATCGTGCTTCTTGGTATAGAAAATTGGTGTGACCTATCCGATTATTTAATACTAACCAGATAGTAGCATGTCCTCTCTTCCGATGACTGATTTGAGTATACTCCAAGACATATACTTGTTCCTTCACTGTGTCCACACTTCTGGCCCTCGCCGAGAGTATATTATCTATTTACTAGGTATCATACGTTGGCAACACAGCATGAAGTCCTCTAATCTAATTATGGAACGCGTCCAAGGATTTGTCCACGACTCTAGCCGAAGAAAAAAGGTATATAGGGTTGTCGACACTGTGTACAACACAATACTGTTAAAACCGATGGCCCCGATGATTAAGAGAGAATCCATGAACGGAGATAAGGATATTAAGGGTATAGACTGTCCGGAGATTACTATCTTCCAGCATGGCTAAGCTCCGAAGAGAGCTCCACAGCTCCGAAGAGCACGAAAGTAGGAGACTCGAAAAGCGCTGGAGATATTAGCGTGCCAAGAGCGCAGATTTGACGTTGGTCAGATAACAGCGTGCCAAGAGCTCAGACCTGACGTTGGTCTGCTCCTAGTTGAGTCCTGCGCATAATGCACCCTGTGTGATGCATCAGCGTGATACATCTGAGGTGGGCATTTTCACTATGGGTGTGGTGCCTGAAGGGTTGGTAGGTCCTGGGGTTATTCCTGGCTTGGCAGCTTACGTTGATGGTGTGGCGGCAATGTCCGAACGGCTAACCGTAACTCACTCATGCTCAGACATCTACGAACAGCGTCTTGATATATGGCTCCCCTTCATACCTTCCGAGTACTTTGGCGTCGGTTCTGTTCATTCTCTGGTGATGTTAGGCCTTGCATATTCGAAGTATGATAGAAACATAGGCCTTTTCCGTACATCATCACCGGCTAGGAGTTAAAGGAAACAATTTTATTGCTTCAAATACCCTTATACAGCAATGAGACTTCGCGCAATGGAATAAGCTAGCCAAAAAACCTGCTCAACATACCAGCCCTTCGACAAAGTGAATGAGCAACTTCAGATACTTCAGGAGACAATCCTGGAGTCACCCAAGCTCCAACCCACTGCGAAAGGATAGTCTGCTCATCCTTCAATGGGCGTGGTGGCTACTAGGGGCCTCGATACAGATGCACTGACCGCAAAGGCATTGGCCGCGAACAAGTGTCCGATCCGAGAGAGGCGCAGGCGAGAGAAGCGCGGTGCACAGAATGTCAAGCATCTAGATTGATACTCTCTAATCGGGATCGGTGTAGTGAGTGCGAAGGGTCAAGGTTTGTGTATGAGTGAAATTGCATATAGAGAGATTCTGTTACTGGCTGAGCATTAGCGAGACATTTGAATCTATTGACCGAAGGAGAGAGGAACATCCGCTTGCGTCATACTCATGGTTTCTTATTGGTGGACAATCATGAGAAGCTGTAAGCATGGGACGTTAGCCCGCATAGAGGTCTGCAAAATACTACGAGGATTGTGCATGCATCATGACAGCTCTTGTATATCCAACTGTAGAAGCAGCTCCACCTTATAGGCCAAAATTGCAGGCAAGATTTATGGCAACTGGGACCTTTAGGAGATTCATTTTGGTGAGGCACTCCCCCTCTAAGAAGCTCAAAGCTGCCTCCAGTTCATATCCACAACAATAAAGATAGGCCAAAAACTCCGCTGTTATAACTGAATGATACGAGGAGTTCGCGATAATCAATATAGCTAAAGCGCATTCTTGTGATTCGCTTCTCAAGGAATTGTCTCAGTTGTCCAAGTCCTCATAGGTACGAATACGAAAGTCGGGGAAAAGAAGCTCCGAACCCCAGTGTCAGCATCAGTGGTGACGACATGATGCTGCTTCAGCTGTCTATATATGCACAGCTCATAACGCTTTCAACATGTAGTTCTACTCCCAGATTGTAGTCCTTCACAGATTACTCTCACATCATGGGAGTCTCCTACTCCACAGCAAAATGGCTCGCCCCCACTTCCTTCATCCTCGACTTCGCCGCCCAGCAATACGGCATGCTCTCCTCCCCCAACATGAAAGACATCCATGACGCGAACCTCTCCTTCTGGAGCCCGCAACCCTACTTCATCGCCGGCTTCTTCTTCCCTCAGCAGCTCTTCCAGCTAGCATGGCTGTACCGTCTCTACAAGCTCGATCCCAAGAAGCCGAATGAGCGAGCAGAGCTGGATGAGATTGTGGATTTCGTCCCTTACTATTCGATTGGCAATTTGTGCATTGGGACATGGATGATTTTTTGGAATGCGGAGCAGCTCAAGGTTTCCAATGTTTTTGTTGTGATCAACAGCTTGACCCAACTGTATTATGTCTTCGCGAAACTTCGGCCTATGGACACTCGCTCCACGAGCTCTGTTCTTACCAACGTTGTCTCGCGCACCTTTGCTGGTATCGGTGTTCTCGATCTCCTGCATAACGGCAGCGTGGCATATTTCAAAGACGCTCCGGCAACAACGACGGTGAAGGTGGTGACAGCTTTGGGCTTTGGTCTGGCTAGTGCAGCGAGTGACTGGATATTTGGAGGCTGTATGGTATATGATCTTGTGGCATTGGCTGCGGGTCAGAGTGGAAGCTGGAGAAACCTGCTGGCAGCGTATGCCGTGGGAGCTGCAGGAATTGTAGGGGCGAAGAACCTCGCCAGGTAGGTAAGGGCTTGCTTTACTCTTGCTTATTGAACTTAGCTCACACTGAGTCGCAGACCACCTTACAATAGAGATCAGTTGGAGTACAAATCAACGCCTACAGAAGACATCCAAGATCGTGTTTGAGCTTCCTCCAGCATTTCGAGAGAGGCACGTACATTGATGGGCTTCTCATGTATAACATATTGTGCAATAATCTTTTGCTCATTCAAAAGTCCGCTTATGACGTATAAGTGTCTGTTCATGCTTCCTGATTCGTATTTCGTGATGGCAAGCCGTGAAAGCAGCGAACATGCCCGCTTCCTACGTCTAATTCATTTCAAAATCAAGTGTTACTGTCTGTGCAGCAGCGTACATTAGGGGTCCGGAGTTTTGCAAGTCGACAAGATTGGGGTCGGCATTATAGCTCAATAATGTGGCAACAGATCGTTCGTCGCCTTTAGCAGATGCCCACATCAGAGGACTTCGGCCTAAGGCATCAGTCGTGTCAACCTCATCTGCATGAAGCTGGACCTCTTCCTCCAGGTCGAGTAATGAAAGACCGAGGACGATTTGGGGCTAATGTATGAAGTTTTGCTCTTTAACGAAATCACTTGAGTTTGTGAGACAACTCAATAACTCCGCGGCTTCTCTCGACAGAGCACCTTGGAGCAGAAGTCCCAGTCACAAGGCTTATTCTTCGGACTATCGTCATTTTCGGATATGGGTCTGCGGAACGTGGATCAATAGACAAGGTGAATCGATATAAGATCAAGGGTACTAACCTGTAATCGACATCTGCTCCTGCATATACGCCGTACCGAGCCCACCGCGTGAATGCTTAATAAAGTCTTGTTGAGAATGTGGATTTCACCTACTCGAAGAAGTGAATAACCTCGGGTGCTACTCACGTCCTGTGGGGACGCGAGGCCACGTCACCTCACACAGCCCTGACTTGCCCGTGCATCTGTACATCCTCGACTCGTCAAGAGCTCGTGAGTTGATAATTTGAGCGTTGCCCACTGTGTGAGGAAGTATCCGAACAATCTTCTTCCATGCACATGATCGGTTGAGACATCAAATTCAGCTCAGTATGGACGCTGCACCATTTATCTTACTGAACGGCTACCCCGGCGTGGGCAAACTTTCAGTAGCTTCAGCATTACAGTAAGAATAAGCTCGCACAGGGCATCTGAGTACGTCGCATGGAACGGTTATGCTGATTGAAGTTGCAGAGTCCTGATCCCCGACTCGAAATTCTTGCCCAACCATTTGCTCATCGAGCCCGTCGCTGCACTCCTTGAGCGTGAGGAGACTGGATATCGCGACCTGCGAAAAGCACTTGTGCGTGTCTACGGTGCGCAATTAAGATGTTGCTCTCCGGCTGATGTGTCCCTACTTCGCAGCGGACCCCAATCTTGGATAGTATTGCCAACAACCCATCTCTCCGACAACGCACTATCATCGCTACATACTACCAAGAGACGCTTGAAGACCGTGAGATAGATCTCAAAGAATACTTGGAGAGCGCTAGGAAAGGCGGGCGACCTTTTGTGGTGTTTATTCTGCGCTGCAGCTCGGAAGAGAATGTGAGAAGGCTACTCGGCCGGCCGACAGTTCTGAAATCCAGGTTGACCGACGCAAACATTCTCAAAGAACTTCGCCAAAATCATTCCGTCTATTCTTTCTTCAACGACGGGGTTAGAAAGCCCAATGTTTGGGAATATCAGCTGGACATAGAGGATACTAAGCCGGAGGAGGCTGCGCGTAAGATAGTAGAGCTTATGAAGGACGTTCTGGGGGCTTAGCACAAGTGGAAGGAATGATATGTTAAAATAGAGACAAGATTTAAAAAGTCATTTACTGTTTATCTATCATAAAGCACTGTTTATTCTATGATTGAGTCGACTACATTATTTCCCCAGCTTATGTAATACTACCTATCTAGGCGTAGTGTGGGAACCGCGGAAACACTACCTAGGTAGGTAACCCCCGTCAGACCTTATCAGTAGCGCTGAGGCGCCGATAGCGGTCGGAGATGTTCTTATCAGCAGTCTTCCGCAAGTTACAGTCCATACTCCACGCTCTAACCAACGCATCTCTCATGGTGCACTGCTCGACGTGTATCGAGCCTATCATCCTACCCTATATCTCTTTCTGACTAATGACGGTCATCGTGATTAGGTATAGCTCGAGATGTGATCTGAATCCAGGGTCCCCCATTCCTTCCCCGGGCTTACGACACCCGCCTGATCACAATGCCTGACCTACGTCGTACTTTCTCTTGACTCTCACTTCTGATTTCATTCATCTTACTTCTATTTGCATTGAGCAGGCGTTGGGCTTTCAGCATCAAGTGCGAACATCGCTCTTCCTGTACTCTTCTTCCTTTGTATCGTACTCGTCATTTTAAGGCCACCAGGTTCCCTTGGTGACTTCGTTGCTTACCCGTCTACATAGCGCATTTGCTTGCTTAGAGCTCACAATTCAGATACAGAAGTCTTTGTGAAGATAATCTACACCCTGCTGCTTCATTCGGATTATCCGACACCAAATACTGAGCCTCTCCCACTGTCCTTGAGATAAATCGTCCGGGAACGCCCTTACTCGACCCCACAAACATTGCATGGCTAGTCAGCCTGGCTGCCGTCACAAAAGACTACACGGATGTCTACAATGCTACCTTTGCAAGCCATCTTCGATGCCCCCTCCAACCTCCCTGAACACTGTACACCAACCAGCCAAGCCCTCGTGAGGTTCTCCTCGGCGTTTCACACCTGTGTACCCACACCTCTTGCCTTCCTATCTACATCTCTCGGCATCTTTAGCATCATATCCTGGCTATTCGCCCAGCTGCCTCAAATTTACAAGAATTATCAGATACAGTCAGCATCAGGCCTTTCTATATACTTCTTAGCCGAATGGCTACTGGGGGATTTGACGAATCTACTGGGAGCGCTCTTCACGCGCCAGGCAGCATGGCAGGTGGTAGTAGCAGCCTACTACGTCACTGTGGATATCGCACTGGTATCTCAGTATATATGGTATACGCATGTGAAGCCTTGGCGGAAAGGGAAGGGTTTGGCAGAGCGAACAGAGAATAGTCCCCACGATCGAGGCTCTGAGGATGTTTTAGTAGGCGTTTCGCCATCGGATGGAAGTAGTGAAACAGACCATAGCTATGGCGGAGATGGCAGTGACGACAAGAAACCGTCACGCATTCCCACTAAATTTGCAGATTCAAGATCATCTCGCAACGAAGCCAGCTTCTCCTTCTCTCTAAATGAGAAACGCGGCTCAAAGGCTTCCAACCAAACCACGAAGCGCATCCCAGGTTCTTCCACCGCCGTTACGTCGCCCAGAACACTCTTGATGGTCTCGATGCTCTGTGTTGTGCTGACTAACGCATCGCCTCTCCATATGCAAGATGCCGACTCGACGACTCCCGTATCTCCTTACGAGTTTGCAGGCCAGATACTCTCCTGGTGTTCTACAATTCTATACCTAGGCTCCCGTCTCCCCCAAATCTACAAAAACGCAGTCCGTCGCTCCACATCCGGGCTCTCCCCCACACTCTTCATTGCCGCCTTCTTCGGCAACCTATTCTACAGCACGTCTCTCCTCACCAACCCGCTAGCTTGGGCCTCGTATCCACCATACGGGCTCCATGGCTGGGTGGACGCAGAAGGCAGTGATAGAAAGACATGGGTCACTCTCGCTGTGCCTTTCTTCTTAGGCGCTGCTGGAGTGCTAGCTATGGACGCTATCGTGGGTGTACAATTCCTCGTCTTTGGAGACGGGGAGAAGATCGTGCATGTAGAAGATCGGAAAGGCAGGAGTCGATGGCGGAGGGTGACTGGATGGATGAGAGGATGGGTGCCTAGTCCTAGTCCTGCTAGGAGGATGGAAGAGATGGAGGATGAGAGGAGACCGTTGGTTGAGAGGAATGGAAGTGGCGAGGGCGGGTATGGTGCTGCTTAGAGAATTGTATTGGAGCGGCGTTATGTTGGACATTATATGGAGGCTTAATGCATAAGTTCCGGCGTTGGAAGTTGAGCTTCTGGACTCATTTGGCTTAAGCATAGTCTAGCTGCATAGGGCCAAGGCTTCGGTGCATTATATATCAAAGCTTAGGTAGGACTTTAGCTGGGGGAGTGGCTCCAGCTTTAATGTATGACAACAAGGGCAATTTACTAACTGGGAAAATGGCACCCACACTTTCTTGCAGTCACAAAGCATTTCCGTGCAGCTAAGCGCTACCTCACATGTTGTAAAAGACTTTCCGAAAGTCTTTTCAGGGAATTACCAATTCGAATCCATAGCAAAGCTCACATCTTCTCTTCCTTGTGAAATAGCTATATAAGATTCTCAACCAGCGTTATTTCAATATCCAACCTTTCTAAGGACATCATCCCTGATCAATCGAGTGCCAACATGAAGCTCGTCGCGAGATATCGTGGTTTTCCCTTTAATAACACAGCCTAGCTTTTGATTAATCGATACGAGGACCTTCAGCGTTGTCGATACGTATGATATCTGTTGTCAGCTGAAGCGAGGGGGCTTTGCCGATGATAATCATGGGTTCAGAAATCATTGTTGTCCACGCCTGGGGTAAGGCGTGCCAGGAGATGATTCCGTGACTTGTCGTTCTAGGTCCACGATTTGATGGCTAAATACCTTCGTAGACGAGGGCGGAAAGGCTCAGCAGGGTATGTATACCAGAGAGAGGAATAAGAATAGAGGTAAGAGTACTTTTGTGTAGCGATGTATTAGTATTGCTGATTGACAAAAAAAAAAAAAGAACAAAGCTTAGATGGGAGCTTCGGTGGGTTCAGTAAGGGGAGGGGGAGGGGATGGTTGATTCGTGTTTTTCGTAGGTGGAGATCTTGGGGGGCATATGAAGGATTTTGTCAATCGTGGGGAATGGAATCTCAGTTGTAGGAGGCGGAAAGCGGGATAATGCAATGAACTGCATAGATTCGAAATTTCGGATGGAGGATTTTCCCTTCTATACCAGAGTGCTCAACACCGATTCACATAAACGCCATTCACATAAACACCATTCACGCTTCTCTCCTAACTTTCAAAAGGTCTCCCCGGAGGTCTAATCCCTCTTCCCCTTCCCCCCCTCACCAGATACCAGCGCGTCCTCGGAACTATCCGAAGTCGAAATAACATGAAATGAGAAATCCACCTCTCCAACCAATTCCCTTACATTCCTGCGAAATCCTCAGGATTAGTCTGCGCTCGATAAATGGGATTAGTCTGAATATATTACTCACCTAATCAACTTTTCCAAATCATCACTAACAAGACTACTCGCAATTTGCATAACAGCAAACGCGCTATAACCCGGTTCCGCAATATGATTGATACTCAAGATATCCGCATCCAGCTCCTCCAGCCTCGCGCTAAGCTTATATGCTTGTGGAGCCTTGAGATATGGCGGTAACGGATTGCCGTTGGTGACGGATGCAGAGAGGAGAGCTAGGATGGATGTGATTTCTTGGGACGTTGTATTCACGGAGCTCATGAGGCGGGCGAAATCCTCGATCCAGGAAGCTTTTGTATCAAGCGAAGGGGATGGGGAGGGGGAGTGGCTGAAGCTGTTGGAGGCATAGGAGATGAGCATCATGTAGTTCAGTATGCTAGGAATTATACGTTAATTGACTAGCTATATCAGTTGAGACTTGAGTGCGGCGAGCTTACTTTTGGACCTGCTGAATAATGGCATCGTACTGTTCTTTGGGAAACCTGCCACCAAAATTCGGCTCCCATGCCGTGAATGCAGAATGCTGGCGTAGACCTCCGAGTAAGGTGAGTTCCTTGACGTAAACTTCTCTACGGGCCTTCTCTAACCTGCTACCGGGACTATGCTTGGAGGTCAGATCGCCCTCGCGGCCAGTGAGAC
Organism: Cladonia uncialis; assembly: GCA_002927785.1. Lineage (NCBI taxonomy): Eukaryota > Fungi > Ascomycota > Lecanoromycetes > Lecanorales > Cladoniaceae > Cladonia > Cladonia uncialis. The sequence continues at coordinate 10,944 of NAPT01000280.1, forward strand.
GTAAGCCGACGGTCGTATGGACGATTGAGTAGAAGTTGGCCAGAAGATACAGGGATACGCCTAGATCCTTCCGGAGCTGTGAACGAGCCGTGAGAGGGTACGGGAAGAAGGTCCAGAAGAATGCGACGAACATGCCTCCTGTGACACATGCTAGGCGGTATGGCGCTAGCAGATATATGGGGTAATATGGCTGTCCATTCGATGTTGCGACCTACGATATTTAGGTGTCAGAAATTCATAGAAGAAAAAAAATGGAAGAACTTACTTTAGCCCCCACCTTCCTCACTTCTAATTCGTACCCAATGATCAAAACTGTGAACGGTCAGTGGTCTCCCAGCGATAGTCTAACAGCAGCCCTACCTTGTGTTACCATTGATAGAAGAGCCACAACCAGGAAGCGTGGATATTTCAAGAGGAAGTAAATTTCGACAAAGATGAACAAGAACAGGAATACGATGACACCAGCGGTGTGTCCATCGACTATGTACCAGATCACAAAACTTGTACACATGGCAAGGACTGTTGCTCAGTAAGCCTCTCTTCGGGCCCCAGGATGAATAAATCCTACATGTTCCGGCAATACGTCCGATGAAGCCGAAGACGCCAGATCCAGCAGTGACTGTCATTCCAATCGATACCATAACGAGCGCCCACACGAGTCTCTGCGTCAGAAAGAAGTCGGAAGTATCTTTCAGGTAAGCTACAATGCCGATACTGAGCGTCGCGCAAGCGACCCGAAAACCGAAAGCTGATTCAGGGCTTCCTAGAATGCTGCCAGCCTTTCTGAGACCATTACCGAACCGCTGCCAGGCGTTAGTCGGCGGTAGATGCTCGGGGTCTTTAGAAGCTTGAAAGGACGCTCCAGAATAGATGTTCGCGGCCCCGGTTTCTGTCTCATCGGGGGTATGTTCTGTTGACGAGTCCTCCACTTTCAACACACTAAGCGCCCACTTCTTCAAACGCTTCCCGGTGGGCGCAATGAACCTTTTCTTCTTCATGGTTCCATCCTCGACATTACCATCTGCGAATTGTACAAGGCTAAGGACTGCTCGTCCAGTTGACCAAAGAAGGAATTCCATCTGGAACAAAGGTCAGCAAAGACAGCAAAGCAGTGTATGGTCTTCGATTAAGATGCAATACCGTAGGTGTGCAAGCATATAATTGTGGATTGTGTCACTTACATAGAGAATAAGGTAGAGCTGTCTCTTGTTCCGCTTATGGGTCTCCGGGTCATCAGAAAGGCTTTGGCTCTCCAGAGGAAGGGCTGGAGTTGTTTGGGAGAGGTTTTCGGACGGATTTTTCTCCATTTTAATACCATTCTGGCGACAGAACACATTCAAAATCGACTCACGTTGGTCATAGAACTCATCTACCCTTTTGGCTATGTATGCAGCATAGCCTCTGTCACCGGGCTTGACGACTCCGGCTTCCGCCTCGACGTCTCTCTGCGAGCCATTGCTATTGGCAGCTTTCTTCCTCTCCTTAGACTTTGGCGCGTTCACTAGCTCAAGGGTCAGAAGGGTATGTTGGAGACCGTCATGCATAACTTCCGTCATAGCTTCGAGGGGCTCATGGAGCGTTTTCATTATCTCATTCCAGTGGCTCTTAGCTCGGTCGGAGCTTTCCTTTTCAGCACCGTTCTCATTGGGTAGGGTGCTAGCTGGCTCTGCCCATCCCCATTTCTCTGCTATTCGCTGGAAGATATCAGCAGCGCTGCTCGTACCAGTCAGTGGAAGCAATAAGCCCTGGAACAGCTTGAAAAGCTCGTCGATGTCGGCGCTATCCAATTTGTCGAAGGCCATCTCCCGTTTCACAAAAGGAATGTCGGCATGCATCTTCCCAAAGAGCTCCCCGAGCGCTCCAATAGCCACCTTCAACCGTTCATGTTCGGGAGTTAAAATAGGTCCAGATTTTGTTGCTTTGTGACTTTTTCCTGGTTTGTCATTGGTGTGTTCGTCTTCAATGCCCCGCGGCTTGCGGAACATATCTTCCTTTTCCAGTGTTTGCAGGTAGCTATTCTGAGCGTTTAAGGTGTTCTGGACAGCCTCGATGAAGCCGGCTGCCTGCTTCAAGAACCCCGTTCTCACTGTTACTGGAAAAATGAGTAATGAGACTCCAGAGGCTATTGCGAATCCTGTGAGGAAAGCTTCCAGAAGTCGTTTCGCAAATGAAATCCCTGCAGTCATAGTGGGGAATTCTGGTCCATATGTTAAGCCTACGTTGACAAAGATCGAGTATACGATGACGGGGAATTGTAGCTGAGGCCTTGAGGCGCGCAAGGTATTCGCGCAATAGATATTGAAGAATAGCCAAATCGCGCACACAGCCGAAGCTGAAGAATTGTATTTCACTACCGAGGCTCCTGGACTTGGCCCATTCGATGATGGCGAGCTAACAGCGGTCGTATGAGCTCGTGCTTGAACGCTGCAATAAAAGGCGAGTAATACGGTAGCGGCACCGAAACATATAGCGATAATGTTAAGTAGCATTGTTTGGATAAATTTGCTCCTTGGAAGGATGGCGAAGCTCAGCACTGACATTATCGCTACAAGGTAGCCCAGGGTTGAGAAGGTATCAGCAAAGGATGTACCCTGGTAGGCTGCAAGTGAAATTGCTGGAGGTAAAGCGCCTTTGACCATCATCATGAGCATTCCCACATTGAGACCCGTGCTGTTCCAAAACCGTTTTAAAATTGAGGGCTTCGGAGTGAATGAAACATTGTGAGCCTTTCCGTCCTTGGCTGCCTCTTCGGAGGGGCTATCATGACTCTGTCGCTGCACCTGTTGACTTCCTGGGGATGCCATTGTCTAGAAGTAGGATTCAATTGTATGTATGTAGTGCCGAATGTGTGGCCTTTGAACCCCGAGGCTATTTGTACATCGCAAGGGCCACCTCACTCGTTGGAGAAGTCTCAATGCTTACACATCTTCACTTTAGCGGAACAGGTGACTTCCGCACCGGACTTTGCATAGTTGCACATTGACCAATATATATCCCGCAATTAGCATTCTGGAGGAGATTGAATAAACAGAAGATGAATACTAAGGGAGAAGACGAAGTTCCGCCTCACTCCGGTGTTGTTGTTTCAAATCTCACCTACGTATACCCTGACTCGGGGCTTCGGCACAACACAACACATCTCGTGGCAAGCGCGCTTGGGAGAACTAAGCGCGCTATCAAATTGTCCTAGCTTATCGAAACCATCTCGACGCTCAAACGTAGCATTAAACTCGTTCAAAAGGTCAATCATAGCGCTTTGACCTAAGTAGTAAGGAGGACCATATCCATGGTCTAGAAAGATCTAGTTCTTCGTGGTGGGTCAACAGTATTCCATACGAGCTGTCATCCCTTCCAGAGATAAGAATGGTGCAAAGATTATGCACATAGAGGGATCTTAATGCGGATACTCCTAGATTTTCTAGGTCTCGAGGTTTCCTAGGTTTTCTAGGTCTTAAACTACTCAAGCCATTCTCCTAAAGGCCTATCGAACGACCAGCTCTCTCTTATCATAAGATCTTGCTTCAATAGAAACAGCTCTAGAACGTGTTTAGGCAGGGAGTTGCCAGCTGCTCACTTTATATACATGACTTGTACTCCGTATCCTTGAAGTGCTAGGCACATTCAGAAGGAGGACACCGGCGCTCGTCATGTGCCCAGCATCTTCTTTCAACCTGGACGCGGCCCAGTCCATCGCTCACATCTCGACAATCCATCCTCCCGAAATACTTCCCCCATCTCCCGTGTGCACAAGCACCTACCACCTCGTCCAAAGAAGCCTTCCACCCGCTATCTTCAACCACAGTGTCAGAGTCTACCTTTACACGAAAGCGCTCGCGCAACGCGCGAACTCCCCCTGGGTAGAACCGGGGCGTCTTCCACTCGTCTTTGTCGCGTCTCTTTTCCACGACATGGGATGTGCAGATGAAAATGACGGTCCGCAACGTTTTGAAGTCTGCGGGGCCGATGCCGCCGCTGAGCATCTTCGCAAATTTAAGGTCAACGATGCAGATATCCAAGAAGTTTGGACAGCGATTGCATTGCACACTTCGCCTGGTATTGCAGAGCGAATTTCTGCACTTGCACGTTTCGTGAGGTTGGCTGTACTTATGGATTTTAATGCACTGGGAAAGAGTCCTGGGGTTGATGAATCTGAGCTGGAAGTCAATGAGGAGGGCTATCGGCGTAGCATTGAGGGCCAATTTCCCCGCCTGGACGCTGAGAAGATGCTTGGAGATATTGTCGTGGAGCAAAGTATAAGACAACCTACAAAAGCTCCTGCGTCAAGTTGGGCTGGAATCCTGGTTAGAGCGGCAAAAGAAGAGCCGTCGGGTTCGCAGGATGTAAATAAGGCGTTTTAAACGAGGGCTGATTTCAATACAGCCAGGCCAATGATCTTGCGCTTCGGTTTGGCTCGGGCCAGTACCCGGGCAATCTCAAAAGCAATGTGGAGACAACATGAGATATGTTCAACTTCTGAAGATGTTGGCACGTGCCTTGCTCCATTTATAATATATAGAAGGTTAGAACTTGGCTGCCCAGCTCGCCCGGGTATTTTGGCCGGATGAGGGTCTTGTAATATTACACTGAGCTGCATACCCCGCTTTATTACATCTCGTTTCATAGTATACTAATCCTTAGCCACGACTCGAGCTATAATAGTGTTGGACTCAGCCGTTGATAAGACCTGCTTCACGAATTTATACGCTACCTGTCCAAACACTTGGAGAAAGGGTCTCGGCGATGGCTTCGGTAGCTCAACCTCAAACAATAACTGGCTCAGTATGTCCCTATGTTATTGACACTGGCATATCTGATCCTTTTGAGGCTGACGTCGACTATGGGATATAGACATACGCCCTGAGGAGCACTACAAGCACTGAAAGGAAAAGAAAGATGCCTACAGCCGGTTTATTGGAGAACAAGCGCTACAAGCGGTCATCGGAATGTGCAGGACTACCAGGGGCAGGAAAAGAAATGAATGGTACTAGCAGTCGCACAATTAAGATTGTTAAAGCCGTCAGCTCCACAAGACATCAAAGGATTTCAATATCTAGTCTAAGAGAAGATCATCAAAACACGAGGTCTAACCCTCTCCGCAAGTCAAGTACGTCAAGACAAACACCCGCAAGGACTCCACAGCTCCATTAAATGAAGTGATGATCACCGACGGAAGTCAAGCTAGGGTTCTTGATCAACAAAGCTCTAAGACATGGTTGCAGGAGCAGGAGAAGAGAATCCTCAAGTTTGCATATCCTTACATCGATGAAATTGTATTCTTTAAGAATGCCTTTGGTTTTAGCAAACCTACCTCAGTCTTAGTACAACAGGTGTGGGAGAAGGCATTCAGAGAAGAATCAGAATCACTTGGGCAACAATACCCAATTCATATCCCCAGAGCATCTCACGCTGTTGGAAAGGAGGTATGCCTCCTCTCAATATAATGCAATTTTTCTCGCTAACAATCATCTTCAGATGGGTACTCGAGCAGCTCAAAAACTCCGCGAATTAGTCAAAATGGCGGATAAAGTCATACTCCCCATGTATGGGCTTGAAAAGGAGTGGGAAAATGTCAAAAGCTCCGGTCAACATAATGATCAATGGCAGGACCAAAATGGGGTCAAGGAAGCGTCAAAGAAGAAATTCAGTGACAGAGTTCAGGATCTCCTGGATGAGGATAAACTATTACACCCTGATCATAAAAGTGCAAGTCGACACTTCCCTCATTGTTCGTAAGGTTGTGGCTAATTAAATAAAGATTCGTTTTGGAGCCCCTCAGATAGTTGACATCATTTGGGAGCTCTGGCTATCTACGGACGCCCGCCGTGGTCAAAAGATTGACAATTTTATTGATCAAATAGACGCTCCATTTTTATAGCTCCACTGCTTGCTGCTCTATTTCGCCCTGTACAAGTATCATAGTGGTGAGTTTGAGAGGATGCCAATGAACAGAGGTTGGGGAAAAGGTAGGATTTGAGATCAGGAGTAGAGAGTTATTTGACTAACTTCGATTAGATATTTACACACGGTAACAAGCCTCATGGGAAGATCTAGCTGATGGCGAGCAGAAGACAATACTGAAAAGTATAAGGAGTGTACTACAAGACCGTAGGAGCAGTGGTGGCAGCGTTGATTTGGATATAAGAAAGAGTCTTAAGCCACGCTCGACCAAATCAGTCTTCTCCAAGATTCAGCGTTTAACGGATTGTGCCGGTCTTACATCAAACGAGCACCTTAGTCAGGATTCGGCTAGTCCGACAGAGGGTAGCGGAGGAGATATGGCTTAGGATCGTTACTGCTACGGCCTTCCCCCTTGTCAGGATGTAGTCCGTATAAATGGAGCAGAACCCAGCGGGGTTTTCAAATGGTATGATCAATCTAGCAGCACAGAGCATAGTACGGTGCAAGGCGTGTATAGTTATCTATGAAAAAAAGCCTATAGAACAAGCCATTAACGCTTTTATTCTCAATGACAATGGGTACGGCATGCTGGCAAGTAGGCAAGTAGAGCGTGTAATGCTATATAATACGGTCAGAAACAGCCAATCTGCTGCTTCTATACTGAAACGAGCAACATCTGCCAACTCCATATCAAAGAACCCTTTCAGAAAGAACTTCTTGAGTATTTAGAATAACGTCGCTAAAAGAGACCCTTCAGCGCTCACCAACGCCTTCAATAAATATTTCCGCTGCTTAGAGACCTTGATCCAATTTCAGAATACCTGCTTTATAACCTCTCTATACGCATGACTCATGTTTTACTCCCTGATTTTAAGTACTAGGATACTATTGAGTCACGAGAGCGGTCAACCGAATACATGCCTAGAAGGTTGGCGGAAATTGTCAGAATGAATTCTAAAGCGTCCATTGTCAGATATTTGGTGATATCATGCTAGCGAATAACACGTTTTTCCATGACGTTCTTTGCCACCTACAGGTGTTATTCTATCATGTATATTAGGAGCTTCCTCCCATAAATCTTGCTCCTCAGGCAAGGCAATGCAACACTTTCCAACAGCCATATTCTTGGCTGAATGGAGAACATTCTCAAGATTTACACCTACAAGCTGTTGCGAGCCAGTACTTAATCCCCCAACTTTGTCATTATGGTATACCCTCAGACTGTCACAAGGAACCCTTTTTACTTTAACACCGTCGGTCAATAACAGGAATCTTTAGATAATTCTAATTATCCAACAATTTATTATTTTCAAGCGTCATGAAAGTTATCGATCCTCTTTTTCGAACCATATCAACATCTTGCCCTGTCCCTCATTATGAATGAAAGATTTAGATCTTACCCGGCAAGCATCATCAATTGACCCTTGAAGGACAACGGCAAAACCATCCTTGGCGCATCCAGCAGCCACAAGCAGCCACGCTGGACCGCTGTGGGTATTGAAGACTGCGTGGCCATTCGCTAGTTCAAAGTGAGCTATATCTATAGGGTCAAACGGAGTCATGATTGCGCAGTCACTGGGGCGGGCAGTAAATGTGAGCTTGTTGCTGGGCGGTCTTCGAATCAAGTTATTGAAAGTCACTAAAGGATCGAGCTCGAAGTTGAGGTCTCCGGCGAACCAGCCGCAAAACACGGCTGCGGATGATCCAGACTCGATATTGGGGTCAATAGTGATGACCAGCTCGTTTTCGGGATTTGAAGCTCCGATACCTGCAAGAGAGCGAGGTAAGTTAGACAAGTCTATTGCTTTTGCCTTTAGGCTGCAATTGAATGGTTCTCTCCGTAGATGTGCAACATCAGCCGCCAGCACAAAGCCGCTTCGCGCGCTCCTTGGGAGTATAGGCATAGATCCACGTAACAACACAAGCATCGGATCGGACATCCTGGAACGTGCAAAGCTAATAGGGTCTCGTAGGATTTCAAGAACGATCGTGCAATGTGGCGCCACAATTCCCATCACGCGGTTCCCAACGACTGCTCCTCCTTGGGATCCAGCGGAGGCTCCACCCCACAGGGTAGCTGCCGCCCAAAGAAGTGTTTGGTGACTAAATCCTTCGGTACATGCTACGGGAAGAACTCCTTTAGGGCCCCGTTTCGACGTATGGCGCCCTGCTGTAGTGCGTAAAGGTTGATGTCCTTTGCCGGGGCGCATGTCGAAGCTTGTAGGAGACCGACTGATATTGCGATGGAGACAAGTTCCATCGCTTTGGCGACTAGGCCCGATTGATCTGTAGAATATTCGCGGTAATTATACACCTCGTGGATGATAATCACGATTGCTCTCGCCAGCGGCTCCAATCTTTCATCGAGATTATTGAGGACATCTATGAGAGAGTCCACTTCAGGAGGTATTGATATAGCGTTTTCATGATCCATTAATCTGATGCGGGGCGGAGGGAGTGGTTCACTTTCCCGGTGGTGGTTTAATGAGCTTTCTTCCACTTCCCATTTAAGGCAATTACCCTTCCGAACGCCCTTCATCCAGAGTTCGTAGACGCGGTACTTGATCCTTGCATTATCGAGTCCACCCGGGCCTTGAATACCGTACCCAATGGCTTGGCCGACATTGAGAGCGATTTCCATGTTCCCGCCAAATATGATTGTGGAGTAGATGCCATCTTGAGCACCTGGCCCATCGTCTTCTCCTCTTGTCTTAGCGTCCGCGTAAGAAAGAAAGTTGCTAATTTCCAAGGGTGGTTGACGAAGCCATAAACGCAATACAAATTGGGACGAGCTTGAACCTTGTGGGATAGTTCTAATGCCGTTTGGGGTAATGCATTGAACACTGACATCGGCGCCGTTTGCTGCTGCTGCAAGGGCAATAGATGCGGTAGCCATAGAAAGCGTATGCTCGACACGTTGAAAAGGCTTCCGGGATAAACCATCTTCCGCTCCTTCAGTCGGCTTTAGATCTCCCATTAGCTTTGCTATAAAGAGGCGGTTGTGTTCGTGGGCGCGTCCTGAAGCGAACCTCAACCTTGTAGAGACCCCAATTTCGTTCGCTAAGTCCGCCATCCATTTGACAACATCGGCGGCTTGTTGTGAATTTGCATCAGAGTCTATCGTAGCTCGCACAAAATTTGCCAAGAGTGCTTTCAATGGCAGGGACAGCCTTGTACCATGATCCCCCAACTTCCCAGGATAGATCGCCTCTTGTCCAAAGCCTAAAAACCCTCTAAAACACCGACTATTACGTTTGTAGACATCGCATAGCGACAACAAAGCACAACAATCGAGGCAAGACCTTGAAGGCTCCCCACCACAACATTATCCATAATGTTCGTGCAATTCAAACGCCGCATCCCCTGTCCATGTATTACCCCAGCTCGAGAGAATTGGAAATTCCTCATCCAATCCGGAATGGCCCTAAGGCGAACTTCATACTTGTTCTCTAAGACATTGAACAACCCCGCATCACTATGCCAGGTGAATGCAGTTCCGACTACCTTTCCAACGACCAAAGCCGACGCCAATTCATTGACTCCAAGTTGCAGCTGCTGCAGTCCATTTGGAACGCCCAGAACCAGAGTCATTCTGTGGAAGGGGACTCGTTGACTCTGGTGTACGACAAGCGGCGAAATTCTTGAATTGGTTGGATATAGAATTTAAGATTTTTCATCTGTGGCTGTGTCCCGTAACGCGAAGTGACCGGATAATTATGAACCCCTGTGCCCAAGGAATTTTCATTAGCATCAGCATCTCGGGTCATCACCTTCCTAATCGAGCAGGCTTCGCCACTGAATACCGGAAATTGAAACGCGAAGTCCGCGAGGTAGGCGGATTGATTTGGCTTTATGCACACTGCCGCTACACAGAGGCTGAGTTCTAGGAAATCCACGACAATGAATGGTATGACGCGCTACGAGCAAGGTATCACACGACGTACCTTCCGAGCGCTTACGATGATATCAAATTGATTGGGACGCTGAAAGGAGAGTCATTGAGGGACCCTGGCTACGCTGGTTGTTCGGCTTCATTTGGTGGATACGGCCTGTACTGGGGATCTATGACGTGGTTATGTGTCTTGGTGCAAGGAGGTCACCTCCTCGGTATCTTGCGTGAATGAACCCTGGCTGCAAATCTTTCGGAGCGAAGGCGTGGTAGCTCTTGAATAGCTCTCTAACCTCAAAGTCTCCGTCGACAATGTTAACGACGATGGGACTCGTTGTAGTAAAAAGTATGAGGAGGCTAATCCTAAAATCATTGTGAGTATTAAGGGTGTTGTTGCTCGCGCTTGTAGTTATAGGACTACCAGTAAGTCAGAACTGAACCTTGCTCGCTTGAGATCAACGTGAAAGACAAGATAATGGTATTGAAGACAAGAGATTGTTGGTCTGAGTAGACATCATTTTAGCTAGAGAATGTCAACTTCTGGGGAGACTTAACAAGCATATAAGCGAGGTCAAGTTTAGTATCCAACAACTTTGTAAGCTAAGCCTTGCAATTCTTGCATCGATGGAGTCAGTCCAGACGAAGATCCTCAAGCAGAGCGACTCCCCAAGCGCAGGTTATAATCGACTAGTAGCGTTTCCCTCATCAGATGCAGTCCTCACCGCGCCTGTTAAACATGGCGACTCCCTAACTCCTACCACCGGGCGGGACCCCCAGCGGTTGCCCGTATTGATTGTACTGTTGAAGCACTACCACATCCACCTTCCCCTTCACTCCGCCGTAAACTCCCCATACTTCTCTGCATCCATCAACTCCTCCGCCTCCGCCGGATCCGCAACCTCAATCTTCGCAATCCAACCCCCACTCTCCGGCTCCTTATTGATAGTCGCAGGCTTCTCGGCTAATATATCATTCGCTTCGATGATCTTCCCTGATACGGGGGTCATGATGTCTGAAGCTGATTTGACGGATTCCACCGCGCCGATAGAGTCGCCGGCACTCACTTCGAGGTCCACAGCGGGGAGCTCGACATAGACAACGTCGCCGAGGGCTTTGGCTGCGTAGTGGGAGATGCCGATTTTACCTGTAGCAGTTGTTCAGACATTGGTCATGTGTATGAGCTGGGGAGAGTGGGGCATTTTGCGAACCGGTCTTCCCGTCTTCCGAGAGCTCTATCCATTCGTGATCGTTGGTGTACCTCTTTTCTTGCACTGCGCGATAGGACCAATCAGCAATTGGTAGTCTAACAGCGAGAACAGATCTCTCACGCACAAGCTGTAGACGTTCTAAAAGACCTCACACCAGTCCTGGCGGGGAGAGTCGTTGGTAGTCTTGACTGCAATTGAGCGGCCAATCTGGCATACGGACATGAATTCAGTGATTGAGCCCGTATGGAAGCCACCAGCGGCACCCTCAAGCTTGCAATAGCCGCCATGCTTGCTGAAAGGAAGTGCCAACGGGGAAAAGCGGAGTTGTGATGTTTTGCACGACCATATTGCCGAAATGGCGCTAGCGGCCCTATGAGGCGAATAATCTTCGGTGTTTCGGAGACAAAGTCCATCAACCTTTTCACAGTAATGAAGGTAGACCGACGCCGCCATGTTATATGAGATGATAGCTGTGGTACGTACCCCTGAAGTCTCTTCTGTCTCCAATACTTAATACTCACGATTTGCCAGGTTCGTGTAGGCCGACCCCACAACACCAACGAAGTCAAAGAGTGCGCCGACTCCTCGCCATTGAGACTGCTCCAAACCCCAGACACGCAAAATTAACATCTCCTTCTCCTCTAGGATCGCCCGCACAGCAGGCAACCTCATCCTCGCCCAAGGTGGCGTGGTTCGTGGCATAACAAATTGGGGTCCCTTCCTCCTCACCAAACCCACCAAAAAGAACCAAATGCGCCATGACAGCGGACACCACTTCATAATGCGGTTCGATGCCTCGCCCGCGGTGCAGCAGCTCGTAAGGAAAACGATAGCAATTGATCCGCGGATGATTAGATGTGGGGTGGTGAAGATGGGGGAGAGGTTGAAGGATATCGTTGATGTGAAGGGAACGGTGGATTGGCAGAGGCGGAGGGCGGATTTGGGGAGTGGATACTTTTAGGGGCTTTGGGTGGGGAGATGAACCGGGGGAAGTGTACTGAAGAAGGAAAGTCTGGATTGGGGTGCATGGCGTTCTGACATGTAAAATATGCAGTGTTTCTGAACACTACGCAGAGCGCGCCTGACCTGCCAGGTCAGTTACAGCTTCTCACGGTCCAGCTTTACACGCTGACAGTATCGAAGTCTTGGACGAACCGCGAGGATGTGGTCTTCGGGTTGATGCCTCTGCCAGGACAAGGTTGGCGCCTGTGGGCCTCAGAGCAACGCAGCCTTGAAAAGATTGGTCGCCTCTACGTCTCGATTGTGGCACATGACATCAAAGTTGAAACCGAGGCTTAGAAAGAGTATCGAACATCGCATAGCTCGATCCTGTCTGATGTACTACAATGGAACATGGACTTATATTTCATCTAGTTACCACAATCATACCTACTCTGCACTATCCTAACTACCTGAGCAACGTCAGAGCTCCAATTCAGCCATTGCAGGGCATTTTGGATAGCCTGGTTTGTAATGATGCTAAGAGAGCAAGACAAAATTCGAGCGTACAGAGACCTTAGCGTGGACGATGCTATAAATTGTAAAAGGCAAAGTGTAGTAGTAGGGCGAGGCCCGTATATGCATGGCTTTCGCAATTTTGCTTTATATTCCTTCAACGTTACATGCGCTGAGTAATCTCAAATTCAGTCTACGGCTTTGTTTAAATTATAAAACAATACATTCGCCAATTTACAGATGGACGACTTCTCAACATCGTATTCTATAAATTGATCAACTTCTGGTCCTTATCTTAGATCTTGGATGTTAGCTTGGCGGAGTGTCTGCTAAGAGGCGCTAAATTCTAATGGCTACCTTACCTTAGCGCCCGTGGTTTCATTAAGATGAGATCTGATGACGTAGGAAGGCGATCAGTTATTGCCACAAGCTACATGCACCGATACCTTGTGCTCTGTACATAGATCCATTCTACATGGCGGGAGGAAATGATGAGCGGTCACCGCTGCTACAGAATGGCCAGGCTAATGGCCACGAAGATAGAGATGAAGAGGTAGTCGTTGTTCTGGGCTCTCCTTATGAGAAGACACGCAATTAATACCAGTACAGATCGTGGACTTTTCGAAAGAGGACGAAGAAAACCCTAGGAACTGGCCTAGGGGAAAGAAGTTCCTTAATGTTGGAATCATAGCCTTCATGGCTGGTCTGCCTCTCGTTTTCCACCAGTAGACACTCCTCTTTATTGACTGACACATTCAATATCAGTCCTTTCACCCTTGGCCTCTTCAATGTTCACCCCAGGTATAGCCCAGATAGCCGAAGATCTAGGAACATCTGGGGACATTATCGTTGGAGCCACGACTGGTTTCGTGGTCTTCCTTGGTATTGGTCCTCTCATTCTTGCGCCGCTATCAGAAACATTTGGACGAAGGAAATTGTATTTGATTTGTTTTTCGGTCTTTGCATTACTGCAGATACCGACAGCCTTGAGTCCGAACGCCGAAAGCTTGATTGTAGTCAGGACATTCAGTGGGTTCTTTGGAAGTATGGGAATTTCGCTCTTCGAGTGCAATCAAATATCTTCTGAATGAAGGCTGACTAGAGGGTAGGCGTGGGCATTGCAAATGGTGGGGGTACAATCAGTGATATGTTTGACCCAAGTCAGAGAGCGTAGGTTTTTCTTTTACTAATGTCTTCCCTCACCACAAGACAATAAAGATGACATTCCCCCACTTTCCCATCATACCTCTGTCAAAAGCCTGCTGAAACATACTAGCGGCGTCTTTGGCTGGTATCTCCTAGGTCCCCTCCTAGGTCCCACACTCGGGCCCCTTTTCGGTGGCCTAATAGTCCAATATCTCAACTGGCGCTGGATCTTCTGGATCCTTGCCATTGTCTGCTCTTTCAACACCATCATCGGCTTCCTCTTCCTCAAAGAATCCTACGCACCCGCGATCCTCGAAGCCCGCAAACAATCCTACATCCACTCTTCCTCCAACGCTTCCAAATACCGCATCGCCAACCAAGACGACCGGCCCTTCCGCACGAGGCTCACCAGCAGCATGTCCCGCCCTCTCAAAATTCTCTTCACCCAGCCTATTGTCCTCACTATGGCTATCTATCAAGCTATTCTCTTCGGAACTACCTATTCATTGTACACAAACTTTCAATCCATCTACGGCTCTCTCTACGGCTTCAATACTACGCAGGTGGGCCTCATGTACCTTGGACCAGGTCTTGGTTTCTTCATCGCTGTCTGGTTCGTTGTGCCGAGAATCGACACTGTCTACAACCATCTCAGCGAAAAGAATGACGGTAATGCAAAACCGGAATTTAGGCTTCCGCTGGCGAATATTGGAGCGGTGCTTATCCCGCTCTCGCTGTTTTGGTTTGCTTGGACTGTCGAATACAAGATACACTGGACCGTTCCGCTCCTCTCAACTGTGTTTTTCGGCTTAGGGCAGATCACCATCCTTAACACCGTACAAAATTACTATATAGACTCCTTCTCCAAGTATGCGGCCTCAGCCATCGCAGCCGGTGCTGTCTTCAGAAGCATTTTTGGGGGAATACTGCCGCTAGGGGCTCCTGCATTGTTCGACAAAGTCGGTTATGGCTGGGGAATCAGTGTATTTGCATTTTTGGCCGTGGCACTGAGTCCGGCGCCCTTGTTGTTTTATCGTTTTGGAGAGAGCGTGAGGCAGAGATTTGCAATTGAATTGTAAGCACAATTAAGTTGGAGAAGACGGAGATGCAAGAATTTAAGTTGAAGCTTAAACTCTATATGGCATGTTTGGATGCATAGCGAAGTCAAGAGAGCACATAGTGGCACTTCCCTATGTTGGGCGAACAGCATACTCTAGCGTTAAATGGTACTTAAGTCGAGAAAAGTATTTGTACTAAGGTGTAAATTCGGTGAGGCATGCTTGGGAATTAGGCGTTTCGTGTTAAAAAGAGAATTTAAATGATGTCTATTAGATGCATGCTTATATTAGAAGAATATGCTTCGTTCTCATTAAATACATATTATAGACCTAAAGCTGAGAATGCCCGTGCCTTGCCTGAAGACTAGCAGTATCGATGCAAGCTGAAAAAATAGATCGCGACATATAAATGTTGCAACTCTAAGCGACTTATAGTCCACGCAAGCGAAGTGGCCAGCCTGACAGACAAGATACAGTCTGTATATTGAGTAGCAGAGATAAGCCGGAAGCCTAAAGCCAGCTAAGCAAGGCAAGGCTTGTGGGAAGGGGAACTATGAATTAGACCAACAGTTGAGAACCTGGATTGGACTAGATTTGCTTGCAAACCATCATCGGACACAGAGTAGCAAGAATCATTGCTGTTGCCGTACCAGCTTAAAGCACGGCCTCCAGAGATTCTTCGTTGAGCACAAAATTGGTCCGTCGAGGACCCCTGGGCGAAAACTTTGATGGTTTTGTATGGCTTGTGGGCCCATGGGCTTTTCCATGTATGGCATTGATATATTTTTCTGGAAGTTTGAAAGTTCCAAGCCATCTTCTGACAGGTTGACAGCTTTCAACTTCAATTAGTAACAGTATTGGATGAAAGTGTATTCAGGTAACATGAAGTGCGGAGCGATATGGAAGCTCAACAAACGAGCCGAAAGCTGTATACTAACAAGGCAGACCCCGGGCGTCACATAATGACCGCCCAAAGGGGCTGTTCGGTGTCAGTTCAATTGGAGGCGGCAATATTCCCAGGCCGATCACAGCCACCGCGCACAGCGCCGTGTTTTCTTTAGTACGACAGGATTGTTATGACCCAAACGTGAGCATATGTAAGTGTAAAAGGATTGTCAAATATTTACTCTGATCCTTGGGATTACCTAAGAAAACGAGGAGTGAAGCTACATACCCCTAGAGCTGCAACAGACACGGCCGGAGGCACAAGCGTTGCGGGGAAGATGCACCCTGCATAACATGCACAATGACGGCTTGGTAGGCTCTAAGGCTGTGTTCTTAGGGCTGGACACATGGGGTAAGAGTCCCTTTCGTCTCGGCCACTAATACAATACAAAGAAACTTCTCATTTCGCAACCTGAACTCCAACTGTCTTCTACAATTGCCTTTGGACCACCATTTCAAAGACAGTAGTCGTCGTACAGATATCTTACCGAGTGTGTCGCCCCACTTCGGAGTCAGAAGGGAAGCTTTGACCGCACGGCGTTCATACACAGCCCACCCTCGTCTGCGACTCCTTTACAGTATCAAGCGCATCATCGGGAAATCTAGGAACACTTTGGTATACATCAAAGACGCCCCTTCCTCACAGCCGGTCAACTCGCAACCCTTCAATACTTCGGTCTATTTATCGTCAGGCTTTCTCAAGATATAAGCGACTGCGACTGGAGCGCGAAGACTTGCGGCTGCATCCCAACAATTAGTCTGACGCTCATTGCGCGTGGGGAGGGCAAGATTGCTGAGGTCCCCACGGGGCATGGCCTATGATTTGCAGGCTGGTTTTGAAAGGCTGACATCTTTCTCTGACGACTTATCCCCCACACTCGAACCGTCCGCCGAAGCCCCCCCAAGGGACGATAACGTGACAAATGACTCGAATCCAAGGCCACAGGAAGTGGATTCGGAGAAGACCGGCCCAGTCGAAATTGTCAGGGCGTCTCATCCCTCAAGCAGAGCTTCAGAGACGGATCTACAGATGCTTGACCGCGCCAACGGCAGGCATCATACAGGCACAACCACTCGGCCTATCGATGTACCCCTAGCTTCGGCTGTGGACGGTTCAGACCGGTCAGATAAGAGTGAGGAGCAGCCCGGGTCAAAGTACCAGAAATTTTCTCCTCTTGAAGAGTTCATGAGAACCCGAAGGACATCTATCAGTTTTCACCCGCAAGTCATACTAGATTCAGGTCATCGTCGGCCTTTGGAGGAACCATTGCCGAAGCTAGCTATTGATACGAGAGCCCAAACTCATCCCGTTGTGCAAGACCTGGTCTGCCATCCGGTTCCATCGCCCTTGTCGAGAAGTCACAGCGAGGCACATATTGCAGATTATGACCAAGTGACCGGCGAACTTCTGGTCTCCCCATCTCGACACCATAATCATAACCATAATACTAAACCACGGTCGCCTGAGACTCCATCCCATTACCCATTATTTCCGTCTACGGCATATCCTATCAGAAGTGTGACACGGGAGCCTGGGTCAGAACAAGGCGCCTCTTTGACATCCGAGTCCACCAATTCGCCAGCAGTTTCGGAAGTACAAACACCAACCGACAATATGGATATCCTAATCTCCCCACTTTCCGCCCGGTCTCCCTTCCCTGCTTTTCCATATCCTTTATCTCTTGAGGACTCGAGTGCTTGGCCTAAACCACGGCGGCAACCATCTGCTGCAAGAGCTATGAGTTACGCATTTGAACGAAAATCGAGCATGGGTCAAGCAATAAGGAGCTCACGAAGCTCCACAAGGCGTTCTACAAATTCTTCCATGTCCCCAGCCACAGCATTTCTTTCTAGATTCGCCACCAGAGAAGAACAGTCCGCACCCGAACCAGACAGCGAAGGTCAAGAGGTGGGAGAGTACGTCATAGGCAAGCAAGTGGGATTTGGAGGCTTTAGTACAGTGAAAGAAGCATATACCATCGAGGGCGACGAGCGCATTTGTCGTGCTGTGAAGATCGTAAGGAAGCAACTTCCTGGCAAGGATGAGTCGGAGAATGATTCATTCCAAGCAGAGTTCGAGCATGAGGTTAGCCTTTGGCGATGCCTTGGTCACCGTAACATACTTCCGTTGATCGAAGTGTATGTGACCGACTATGCTACATTCTGCTTCACGAAGCTCAACACTGGTGGGACACTCTTCGACCTGGTCAGGGCGAATAGGCATGGTATCAGTCGTGACCTTGCACGGCGGTACGCTTATCAACTTGCCTCGGCTATCCGGTATCTACATGAAGACGTGCGGGTTGTGCATCGTGATATCAAGCTAGAGAATTGTTTGATAGATATTTCAGACCCTGACTCTGCAAAAGATGGTGGGAATCTGCTACTGTGCGACTTTGGACTTGCCGAATTCATTACAAATGATACCAGGCGAAACTCCATTGATGCCTTCGAACGCGCGACAGATCGCCCACCACCAAAAGGCATCGGTCCGTCCGAGACCAGCACGTCGATCGCAGGCAGCTTACAATATGCTTCTCCGGAACTCATCATGAGCCCAGCAGGATTCTTAAGCCCAGTGGTGGATATATGGGCGTACGGAGTAGTGATCTATGCTCTCCTCGTGGGAGATCTTCCGTTTCAGCATACATTCCAGCCGCGAGTGCAGATGATGATCCTTGCTGGAGAATGGAATGTTCGAGCTCTTGAAAAGGCCGGGGGTGTGGTGGGATACGAGGAGGAGGTGTTGGAGTTTGTGTCATCTTGTCTGGTGATGGAGAGTGAGCGACGCTGGACGATTGCTCAGGTGCTCAAGAGTCGGTGGCTTGATGGGTGTCAGGAGATGCTGGAGGAGATGAACGAGAGCTGGAAGTTGTGATTTATTCGTCGTTTCTGTGAGCGTTCCGAGCGATGACGGCATTACGACTCTCTTCCAGGCATTCGGTGCAGGCGTTTGGATTGATTCCACGTGCCGGGAGAGGATTTTACGACAGCGAGACGATTATTGAGCGAGGATACCCCTTTTCACTTATTTTCCAATTACTGTACTCATTCCCTTGAGTTGGCGAGGACATGTTCATTTCCACACCGGCGCATTTCTGGGTGTATCTATGTCGGCTGGGGGCGCTCTCCAATGGGTCACTTCATTACTGGCATTGCGAGCATTGGGACTTCGTTTGCATGTAATGTAGGATCATATATATAATATAAGTAGTCCACTGTACCCAATCATCTAGATACACCATGCAGCCTCATCGGAATCTGATTCCAATCTCTGTTGACACTACCTGGTCAGCGTAATGCCTTCTTCTAGCCTTTGAAGCCACTCCAATGCGACACCCTACTGTAATCAGCCAAGAGAGGGGGCCTCTAAGTAATATGAAAGGCCAAGGTCTTGGAGCTTTCTTGATGGACGTGGTCTCTCGTGCCTAACAGGAAGATGATTGGAGCCAAGCCGACCCGGCTCTTGACCCGGTCAATATCCTTCTTCTTATCCTTCTCGAACGCCAAGCACTTACACGATTGCTCAATCACATGATTGATTGATTGAATTGATTGGTTCATTTGCCGGCCCGAACGCTCTTGGCGTTATGCGGCTGCGCTAACTACAAGAGAGCTAGTCGTCCTGATCGCTGTATATAAAACAAAATATCAAGAGCTACACGCCTGGAACGCCGAAGAGACTGCATACTACAAGACCCGCAGAGCCAACAACCCAATACCTAGACGAGTCCCTACTGGAGGGACGACGGGGGGGCCCGCGACCCTAAGGAGAAACGTAAGATATTAACCCCATGCGACCTCCCATGATCTTAGTGGCTTGGCACTCCGATCTCCGGCACCCTGGTCACAAAGCCTAATCCGTCTTGTGCAGTTTATGCAGTCCACTGAATGAACAGTCCCACTCCCAAGACTCTACTCGGCCCGTAAAAGTCTTATACTGACAAAGACAAGAAACACACCACATCATCCCGACTGTTGAATGCTTATATCATACAACGACTACCTCCCTTCCTCAATGCAGCCGCATCTGGCTACAACACCACTTCCCAACCTGGAGAAGCGGACACTGCAGTGCGTTTGGATGACACCGGAGAAGTCTCCAAACCCCCACTGCCTTCCTGCTTCATCCGCTGCTGTACCACGCTTGGACCAGTGGTGAACCCTCGTTGGGAAATATACTTCTTGGACGTCATACACCCTACAGAAATAGTACAAACATCCACCATCCACCATAACACATATCTAGAGAATTTGGGAGCGGCGACTGGGCGCAACCACTTACTGTATGCAGCGACTATCGTCACACGGTGCATCAGCGAGGGAGACTACCGATTGGGGGTCAAAGAACATACTCAGTAGGAACCCATACAAATAAGGGAAAACCCATGGAAAGCAGAGCTGACAGGTCGACCTGCAGTATTATAGCTCGACACTTAAGACACTCAGATGGCGTGGGACCAACTAACGGTCAACAAGCCACATTGGGCCTACCTTATCATTGGAGGCTTCACCAGCCTGTTCATGCTCGTATCCCTCTTCGTGAAGGAACGACTCTACATCGGCGAAGCCACTGTAGCCACCATCTGTGGCGTCATATTCGGTCCACATGCGGCAAATCTCTTCAATCCTTTGACATGGGGGAATACAGACCAAATCACTCTCGAATGCTCTCGAGTCGTCCTTGTCGTCCAGTGCTTCGCCGTCGGCGTCGAATTGCCAAAAGCATACATGGAGAGGCATTGGAGATCTGTCGTGTTCTTACTGGTGCCGGTCATGACTTTTGGATGGCTAATGACTAGCCTCTTTATCTGGTGGATGATAAAGCCATTAAGCTGGCTGGAAAGTCTTGCTTGTGCAGCATGTGTCACTGCAACTGATCCTGTGCTGGCTTCGTCCGTTGTAGGCAAAGGAAAATTCGCCAAACGGGTACCAAGGCATCTACGAGACCTGCTCTCTGCCGAGTCAGGGTGCAATGATGGCATGGCGTTTCCATTCATCTACTTGTCATACTACTTGATACAGTACCGACCAAATGCATCTGAAGTTGCCTATCATTGGTTCTGTAATACCTTGCTCTACGAGTGTATCTTCGGTGCTACATACGGAGTGCTCATTGGCTATATAGGACGCCATATGATCAAATGGGCCGATAGAAGAGGACTGATCGATAGAGAGAGCTTCTTGGTTTTCTACTTCGTTCTGGCCCTCTTCTGTGCCGGCACTGGAGCCACACTGGGGACGGATGATCTACTTGTTGGCTTCGCTGCAGGAGTGGGATTCAGTAACGATGGATGGTTCACCCAGAAAACCGAAGAATCTCACGTCTCCAACGTCATCGATCTATTGCTCAATTTAGCCTATTTCGTCTATCTGGGTTCCATTATACCCTGGGAGCAGTACAATGCACCAAATATCGGCCTTACTCCGTGGCGATTGGTTGTTATTGCTATCTTTGTGATCTTCTTCAGGCGGATACCGATCATGATGGCGCTAAAACCCGTCATACCGGACATCAAGACATGGAGAGAAGCACTTTTCGCCGGTCATTTTGGTCCCATAGGCGTCGGTGCCATTTTTGCATCGATCCTATTAAGAGCCGAACTGGAACACGATAGCACTGTCCCGCTGGAAACCCTGTCAAATGATCCTACCTCGCCCAATTACTACATTGTGCAAATAGTATGGCCACTGACCACTTTTCTTGTCATTACATCAATCCTCGTCCATGGATCCTCCATCGCAGTCTTCACCCTTGGCAAGCGCATAAACACTCTCACGATCACAATGTCCTATACGCAAGCCAATGAAGAGGGGCCGTCTTGGATGAACCGATTACCCAGGATCCAATCTGTGGCGAAATCATCAATGTCCAAGGGCAAAGAGGACTTGCCGAGTGAGGACTCATCGAATGAGAGATTAGCTGATCTCTCGCCTCCTGGTACCCTCGGCCCTGTAGGCCTTCCAGGCAATTTCCTTCGCCGGCAAAAGGAGGAGGATACACCTATTCAACCACCAAAGCCGACGCGAAGGAAATCGAAATGGGAGTCTGGCATGGGTCCTGGCGGACCAATTGAGCAGTCTGCTATTGCTCCTCTACGTAGAAAAGGAGTCACAAGTCCGGCGGACAGTACCTCCGATACCTTGCTCGAAAAGACAAGTGCTACCAGCAGCAATGAAAGTGAAGAACCAGACCAGTTGGACATGGAAGTTGCTCAAGAGAAGCGCGAGAAGGAAGAGGCAAGACATGGCTCTAAACATATCGAGGAGCCGGAAGTGGAAGCATTCGAAGAAGGTGGGGATGAATTGGTGGTAGAAGACGAAGAAGGCGAGGTCTTAGGTGTTCATCACGTAAGAGGCGAATCTGATGCTGAGAAGAGGCAACACATCCTGGACGATGAAGAGGCTCTCCGACGAGATACAAGTGGCGAACATGCGAAAGGCAAATTTCACCCTCATGAAAGAAATGAGGGCGAAGAGTTGGAGAAGAAAACCTCAGCAACTCTTGCGCACCCAGAGCAAGCATCACGGAAGATGTGGAAGAAGCTTGGCGCGTGGGACGGCTGGAGGGGAAAGGACAAAGATGCTGCTGGACCATCGGAGCCCCACGAGCACAAACGAGGTCCTGCTCATGCTTACCAGTTCGGTAACACGATTATTGTCGAGGATGAAGATGGAGAAGTTGTGAAGAAATACGATCTTCCTCACCAGTCAAGGCGACGTGGACTACTAGGCGGAGTACAGGATGAACCAGGACATCTGGATACCACTGGCGTCCGGCAGGGTCTCAAACGTATGGGTACCTGGGCAGGTCTTGGTGGGAAGACTGAGGCCGTATCTGAAGGTCAATCAGAACCGGAAGCAAGTGGCCTAGTGAAGAAAGTGTCTTCCAGGAGACAGAAAGCTCCTGCTGCGGACCCAGATGATGACCGCATTCGCTTTACTCTCAGTGGCACTGGTGGGCGCCGCATGAGCAAACAAGACTTTATCGAACAAATCCAATCAATGGATCCCAAAGCTCGAGTCAAAGCCGTTGAAGAGAGTGACGCACCTGAAGATTTCAAACGGGAAGTCCGCGCAGATGCAGCAGAAGAGTCTGGTGGATCACGCCCATCAGCCAGACTCCGGGCAGGCTCCAAGCTCGCTCCCACAACTCTCAGCCCCCTCAACGAACAAGCCGGAGACGACGATATGCCCGTAGTACGCCGCCTGTCCACCACCGACGACCGACCCAAAGGCCCTGAAAACCTCACCCTCATCACCTCCAACGAAGAAGTCCCCTTCCACGACGTCTCTTCCAGCCTTCAACGTCGTGCTCCCGCTTCCGAAACCGCCGCCCAGCGCCGCCGCCGTCTCGCTCTTTCGCGCCAAGACTCCGAAGACGACGGCACCGAGCGCATCCCACCCCAAACCACCACGCACCACCCACCCCACTTACAGCGCAATCCTATCTCCGCCCTCGGCGAGCGCCAACAGCAAGAACACCACCACCACCGCCCTACGGAACCCCAAGGCGAAACACCCGCTGAGCGACGACGCCGGCTTGCTGCTTTAGGCGAGGGAGATGAAGCGGGTGAGGGGGAGAGTAGTGATAGTGAAGACGATGGGGGTGAGAGGAGACCGGCAAAGGGACATACGCCGGTTGCGGAGCCGAGTACGCCAGTGGAGAGGAGGGGGATTCGCTTTGTGGATAGTCCGGCTGTTAGTGTAGGAAGGGTTCAGTGGGGGGATGATGTGGGCAGGAAGAGGCGGTAGGGTTGGAGAGATAGGAGGACGACGGTAAATTGACAATGTGTGTGCTAATTGTGTTTTTTCTGTCGAGATGAAGGCGAGTGTTTTCAACAATCTGCAAGGACGTGATGATTAGGAATAAGGGAATGGCGTATATGCTCGTTTCTTTTGCGCATATGTGGTATCTCTTTCATAGTGACCTACTTCGTAGGCAGAAACACATCTCTTTTGTATTTGATGTATACTCTCCTGCCCTCTTGCAAAAACTAAATCTACAGCCATTCGTCTAGTATCTTACATATGTATCACTCCCGATCCCACAGACCCAAAGCAAAACCCCCTCCTCTCCCCCGCCATACCTACCAAAAACCCCTCCTCCCCAAAACCGGCAACGGCATACATACATACATACATACATACATACATACATACATACACACATTCTGCATTCAACATTTCATATATGTATACCTACCTGCCTTGCAATCAGAAGTGGAGGCGCCAGCGAAGGTAGGATAGTGGGGGTTTGTGTAAGCTGGGGATAGGGTGGAGCGATGAGTAGGGGGTATGGTATTAATTCAGGGGGGAGAGGGGTAG
>NAPT01000281.1:0-34773 GCA_002927785.1 Cladonia uncialis
CACCCACACCACCCCCATCACCACCGCCAGGGAAAGGTGAAACGGGAGAACAAGCGCCTATAACCTCCACGGAAGACCCCAACGAGATGCCGTCAAGCACCTCAGGCATCAATGATCCAGCACCGCCTGGGAATTCCTCGGCAGCGTCCAATTGGATGGAGGTTTCTCTTTTCACGGCTGCGACAGAGGCATTTTCCAGAGCAAACACAAATTGCTCAATCGCTGAATCGCTCGAGCGCTGTAAGCCCATAGTGGATCTTGGCAAATCACTTGGAATCCGCGTTCGCGGATACGTATCAGTCGCACTCGGCTGTCCTTACGAGGGCCCGAACGTCTCTCCTCAGAAAGTGGCAGAGATTGCCAGGACGCTGCTGGAGATGGGCGTAGACGAGGTGTCGGTAGCTGACACAACTGGCATGGGCACAATGCCCAAGACTCAGGAGCTTCTGAAAGCTTTAACTGCAGCCGGTATAGAGCCATATGATTTGGCAATGCATTTCCATGACACATACGGACAGGCTCTCTGCAATACTATGGTGTGTCTAGAGAATGACATCAGAACCTTCGACAGCAGCGTTGGCGGTCTTGGCGGGTGTCCTTACTCCAAAGGGGCAACTGGAAACGTCGCTACAGAAGACCTTCTTCATTGCCTGCACAGCCTCGGGATACACACTGGCATAGATGTGGGAAAGATGGCGGAAATTGGAGCCTGGATATCGAGAGAGCTAGGTAGACCCAATGACAGCCGAGCCGGGAAAGCTATATTGGCCAGATACGAAGATTCTAAGTGAGGCGAGTTTCTCTGCCATCAATTAGGATCTTTAGTCGGAGGCGTTGGGAAGACCCACGTCTTCAAGGTGCAACGCATTGTTCAAGGCCCGGGTAGTACCCCACAGCTTAGCCAACTGTCCATCTATATGGATTGGGCCGCCACGAAGTTGTACCAACATTAGCGTAGAACCAAGGTCCAAGACGGCTGGCTCTAGGTGTTAAGAACCCAAAACTTGGGGCATCTGGCCCCAGTGGATGCCAGGTAAGAGTTAGCGCTCCCATAGCTCGCGATGAATAGGGAATTGGACTCTTCTGACTTCGGTTCGGTGACTCTGCGCTGTTGCGTCCTTAGTCTTTCGCGGTATCAACAACAATAAATCGTCCTAGCTTCTTTGGTGCCTGCGACAGCGGGTCCCAGTCATTGACCTGTTCGTCCCGCACTGCATCTGGCACATTCATCCTCCGTCTGATCCGTCCCCTCTTGCCAACAACCTCTTCTTTGTCGAATTCCTCCCGTAAAGTATTTACTGTGATCTCGTTCTCCCTCTCAGCATCTTTAGTCTCATCTCGTATACTTTGTAGTGGCTCGACGCCTTCCGTATCTACCTCCTGTATTGCTCGTACGAACTTAAGCTGCGATTGTAGGTCCTTAATCATTCTGGCTTCTTGGTTTTCGGACTCGGGTAAGGGTAATGCAGAGAGGCGGAGGAGATGGTGTAATTGTTTTTTGGTGATAGCTGGTGCAGGAGCTGATCTATCGGATTCGAACAACGATTTGACGGACCATGAAGGTTCCCTTAGCATCGCCTCGAAGTCGTCAGGGGCTTGGGACGTTGAGGAAACGAGTCGGCAACCTGCTCGTATTCTGGGAAAAGCTGGCAATAGCTGTCTCTGTAAGACAGTTCTGGCCCATGAGCACCTTTGATTCATTGTAGCGCTCTGTATGTGATTTGTTGGTTGGGATTGTTTGCGCAAGACCAAAATCGCGCTATTCCTAGAAATAGCGTTGGACCCTTAAATGTACGTCAGATGTGCATTAAGCAGGCGACATTAAAGCAAGCTGCAAGAACACATTGCACACGCCCAAGCTGTTTCTGATATTTCCCGAGGTGATATAACGCTTCTGCGCCGCCATTTTACGCCTGAATACCCTCGCTCAAGATGGCACAAGATCCTCGAGCGCTACTGCAGAAGGTCTGTCTTCTCTACATCTGGCCAATCTGGACTCGTACCTGACAGCTTCTAAAGGCAGATAAAGCAGCCCAGGGTGCCAGCGGGGGCTTCTCGTTATTTGGAGGCAAAACAGAAAAGTACGAGAATGCAGCAGATCTCTACGTACACTTCAAATACCTTCCAATAGACCAACCTCGAAGCTGACACTTATACCACAGAGTCAAGCAGCAAATGCCTTTCGGATGCAGAAGCAGGGTGTGCTACTACTCATTCTACGTTTCTAAGAGCTCTTATCTAAGTCCTCTCAGGCAAAGAAGCAGGCTTAGCATTCGAGCGTGCCGCCGCCATCCAAACGAAGAACCTCAACGAACCCGACGACGCCGCAAACACCCTCACAGAAGCCTACAAAGCCTACAGGAAAACCGACCCCGAAGATGCCGCCAGAGTACTGCAACAAGCTATAAATCACTACACCAGCAAAGGCAATTTCCGAAGAGCAGCGACACAGCAACAAAATCTGGCCGAGATATACGAAGTAGAAATCGGAGACCCGAAAAGAGCAGTAGAGGCATACGACACAGCTGCTGGATGGTTTGAGGCCGACCATGCTGAGGCGTGAGTCTGCTCCTTTTCCATGACCAGAGCAAAAGTGTCGATAATCGCTGACGGAGTATATTATAGCCTGGCCAACAAACTCTTCCTCAAAGTCGCCGACCTCGCCGCCATCGCAGCCGACTACTACAAAGCGATAGAAAACTACGAGAAAGTCGCGAAATCATCCGTCAGCAATAACCTCATGAAGTGGTCCGTCAAAGACTATTTCCTCAAAGCCGGCATCTGCCATCTCGCCACAACCGAGTACGCTATTCCCCAAGCCCCCTTCTTTCCCACCATCCCTTCCTTCTAGCCCCCATAATCAGAGCCCACACTGACAATATTGGTACAGCATGGTAGCCATGTCCCGCGCCCTAGAATCCTACCGCGACTTAGACCCTACTTTCGCCTCGACGAGGGAACATCAATTACTCGTTGATCTGTCAGAGGCGGTAGAACAAGGGGATCAGGAAGCGTTCACAGATAAGCTATTTCAATACGATCAGCTTAGCAAGTTAGATAAGTGGAAGACAGAATTATTGTTACGGATTAAGAATGGAATTGAGGAGAAGGGCGAAGACTTTTCGTGATGGAGCTGCTGCATGAGGGGATGGCATGGGGAGGGACGGGGTGGGTGCATGTGTATGGAGTCCGGTCAATGCATGTCTGCTATAACTGAATTGGATGGCATGGGACGGATGAGTTTAAGAATGCTTTTTCTGTTGATTTGATGAAAGCCACGAGTAGTGTGAATCCGGCATCTATGCCACGCCGACACACATGATGCAAGTACGCCTTTTACGCCTTTATCCCCAATGCTCTTTCTCTCTCTTCCCCTCTCCCATCTTCCCCAGCATCCCCATTCCTTCCTTGCATCCACCACTGCAATCCCGTCCCCTCATATCACCCCACTCAACCACCTCCCAAGAAGCTTAGACCCCCTCTTCCCCTTCTTCGGTCCCGTAAACCCCGGCATGGTTGTCAAATCATAGGTAGGCGCCACCCCAGTTCCTGTGCTTACAGGTACTGCCGCCGTCCCCGTCCCCATCCCCGTCCCCAAAGGCATTGCTGCCGTATCCGTGTCCGTCGCATTATCCATCAACTCCGTCCACCACTTGGTCCCATTATACTGTCCCGTGTGGTTATGATGTCTCCACCCGCTCCCATTATAATTGCCATATCCATTACCATATCCATATCCCCCCGTGACGTTATAAAATTGCGTCGTAGTCGTGCCGTTCGCCTCTAGGGCTACGACTTCGACAACGTTGTCGGTGGCGTTGTAGTATTCGCTGATGTTCAAGAAGTTGGTGCTGTTCCAGTAGCTGCTGTTGTGGTAGTGATGATGGTGATGGTAGCTGCCGTTGTAGTAATTGCCGTAGTAAGGGTAGGTTTCATTGTTGAAGTAGGTTGAATTCATGATTTCGTTCATCATGGCGTTTAGTTCTGCTGCGGTGGAGGATGCGGCGGCCGCGGGGAGAGAGTATGTGCTTGTGGCGGCCGCGTTGAGGGGAATTGCAGGGTCTCTCAGAAGGGGCGGCGCGGGGTTGGCGACGTAGGGACCTATGGAATGTGACCTATTAGTTTAGGGATTCAAATGGGAAAGGGCGAGATCTATAAACTCGCCTGGGGTGCTGTCGGGGCCTTGAGGGGAGCGAGGGAGAAGGGCGGCCGCGTTGGCGGTGGTGAGGGTTAGGAGGAAAGGGAGGTAGCTAGAGGATTTCATGGTTGCTACTGGGAGGGATAGGAAGGATACGCTAGTGGAGAGAAAGTGCAAATGCGGAGAATAACGGAGGAGCGCCGATGAGCTGGTCGATCGAGCAAGAGAGTTCGTAATAGGGAACGAGATTTCTTTATGCATTTTTTCAAAGTCAAGACATCTGGAGAACATACACAGCCTTCGCATAGCTTATCGACTATCGCATCTTCGCTTCTGCCCGTGTGCAACGAAGGATGACGCAAGCTTTTGCAAGAATACACCGGCTCATGTCAGAGCCTTGCACAATAGCGAGTGAGCATCAAGCGGAAGAAGCGCGAGGCGCAAGGCATCGGGAGGTTTCACAGGGTTACCGTGCGCTATGCTGGCTCACGGACTATATGACGACCCAAATCAGACGCAATGGTCTTCGCTTTTATTTCGAAGCAGGACCCTAATACTTATAAAGAAGTGACCTTGACAAGCATAGATACATAGCCTTGAAGATTTGGATACGATAATTTGGTCGACACGTAGAAAAGACAAACGGCAACTCTGTAGCACATCAAGCACGCGAAAAGTATGGATCAGGAACAGATGTTATCTGTAATAGCAATTTTGTCATAAAAGACACTGAGTACTGTAGGACAGACATAGTATACCCCCCTTGTATTGGGGTCTGCAAGAGAGACACGGCATTGAGTGCAAGAATTCTCTATCTGGGAGACCTTCGTCTCAAGTCTCTCACGTACTTTTAGTATCCACGCGTTCAATGCGAGCTCACCTATTGGCATGCCAGTATAGTCCGATCGCCTATATTCCAAGCTTAAGACAAAGTGTCTGCCGACAGTTGATGGTGAGAGAGGAAATGTTTCATGAGCTCCCGCAGATGCGCATGAGGTTGGATTGCAAGCGATGCGTAAGCCCTAGCGCTAGACCTATCTCGGAAGAATGAATGCAACCTCATTTGAATCAGTGAAATGCAATGTACTTTAGTCTTTGGTGTTGATGTCACCGAACGCAAACTCCCCTTTACATACGACACAATGGACAAAGACTCATCTTAACCAGACCTCCTCCATCTCCTCTGTGCTCTCTCATAAGCCATGTCCACTACCTCACGCAACATGCACATTCCACCCCCGCACTGACCTCCCTCAATCCGCACACCAAGCATCACCTTGGTCCCGCGACGTCACCTAAACCTCCAATTACTCCCCCAGAAGACCGCCTCTAGCAAGCCTTCACCATGGCGGACCAAGACAAAGACGCAGCCGCGAAAAATCGCATCATCACTCACATGAACGCCGACCACCAGGACTCTCTGATCCGCTACCTGGAGTACTACGCCCATCTGTCTCCTTTTGCTGCCCGCAATGCGCAGCTCACGAATGTCACATTCGATTCTATGACCATTGCATCTGGTAATAATAATGTACATAACGTGTCGATTAAGCCACCGATGACAAGCTGGGCTGAAGCAAGGCCGAGGGTTGCGGCCATGGACGCGGACGCAGTGAAGGGGCTGGGAAGGTCGAATGTTACGGTTAAGAGATATAAAGGGCCCAGAGGGTGGATGACGGCTGTTATGGTGGTTTGTGCATTGACGTTTCTTGCCTTCTCACGGCCAGGGAATTTCGTGCCGGGGGCGTTACTCTATGATGCATTACTCGGATATGTACCGGGGTTCGCGAAGTTCTGCTGGAGGGTGCAGCCGTTGGTCATCTATCCTATGGTTGCTCTACATGTGACCGAGGCGGTGCATATGGAACGGAGTAGGCTGAGGAAGCATACTGTCAGAATGTTCAGTAGGACGTGGTGGATGTGGGTGGCTAGTACGTTTGTTGAAGGGGCTGGGGCGTTTGTGAGATTTGATGAGGTTATCAGGGAGGAAGAGGAAAAGAGGGAGAAGGCGAAGCATTAATGGAAGTTGTTGTTCGTAGCGTGATAAGGGATGAGAGAACTCGTGAATTGACGAAGCGTCATTGAAACCGTACTCTTTCTATACGAATGCTCTGCCGCATCAGCTGACAGGCATCCCAAGAAGATACATGCCTCTATGCTCATAAACCTCCCAAAAGAACCGAATGGACGCGTGCTGAACTTGATTTGACCAGCATTTTCATACATAACACCCTCTCCCATCATCAACCTCAGAGTCATGAGCTACGTCGTCACATATCATTCCATAGCTGTACCTAAGTTGACCCGGCAAGCTCGTCAGGAATTGGTTTTCAGAAGACTGTTGTTGACTCGCCTTCTGTGAGCCTTTAAGTCGCAGCCTGCTGTTGCGCATCTGCAAGCCAAGGACTTGATTTAATTCAATGTCGAAACACTATGCGAGCGTAAAAGGAAGTTTTTCCTCCCAAAGCCAATTGCCTCGTAGCAGATGGTTGACAAGAGGCCTGGTAGAAGGGACAACTAGCTTGATAATGAACATGTCCGTAGGATTGGGAACACTATCCTATATAGACCATTCAGTTGTGTCCATACTCTTTAAATAACCTCTTAAGGGTGGTGTTGAGAGCGAAGGAGCCCCGATTCATGATTGTGTATATTGCCACTTCATTTTCGCGGAATTATTGAAAATAAGGTTATATTTACAATAAGGCGGTCCTACTTTAACAACGAAAGAAATGTCCTTATGGCGCAGTGGTTAAGCCCTACCGTAAAGAGGGTTTCTAACTGGTAGTTGCCAGGTATCCTAGCGTGCACCGGGCATGCAGTCCACCAGGGTACCGGGGGCCTATCTCAGGGGCATACCACATTCCGTGCGCCGGTGGTAAAGATCGAACTGAGATACGTCCTTCCGACCGTTCAACAACAATAAACAGGTAAGGATAGTAAGCAAAACCTCCCTTAAGGGGGTTTTCTGCAGCCAGCTGGTTCCTGCAAAGGAACCAGCTGGTGAGTCTTTTTGCCTCACTCAGACCCTTGTGTGTTGACGAAAAGGCCCGAGGTTCGAATCCCATTGTGGTTGCGCTTTTTTGCCCAACGGATTTACGTTAACACTCAAGACGCAAAATATTTCCTTAGTCTTTTCCCCTAGTAATGCCATTCCTGAGGTGCCGTAGCACCTGCAAATTCTTTGAATGAGAAGAGCTGGAGCTCCTCCTCACCATTGTGTGATGAGCTGGATCAACACCAGCAGGCCATCATTTGCCGCGCAACCATGAGAATTTAGGCACTTAAATAAGACATGCAACGCTTGATGAATTCTTCATGCGCACATCACATCAATTCCTCGACTCTCTACCGGTCCTGCTTCTGCCTCACTGACTTGTTGATAATTGCTTTCGAGCTCTCCATCGAATTAAGTAGCAAGGGGAAAGCCCGTTATGAGAGTAGACGCAATGTGCCGATGACGAGTGTTGGAGGATGCAAGGTCGCTACTGCTGACGCCTTTGGTGGATCAAGAACACTTCCCATCGACAGAAAATTAATTTATCCCTTCATTGTACTTTATGGGGGCCATCATCAAGTATGTTATTGCCTCACTGCTGCCAAAGGGTCTAGGCTTATTGACCACATTCGTTGCTCCTTTGGGCTATAAAGGCCAACACAAGCACCGTTCACTTGTCTACGGCAAGATTCGACAGATCATACCCCGCCAAGTACTCAGTGAGACCAGCATCCTATCAAGGTGACGTCCAACGCGAATGGTATATGGTCTTGGATATATGTATTTTGCAAAAACCAAAAGTCAACGTAAGAAGAAGAAGAAGCAAGTCCAAGGAATACCACGGATTCGGAATCGATGGCTCTACGCAGGGTTGCGTCAAGATGATTTTTCTGGAGGAGTGTGTTGGTCGAGTGGAACTCGGTACCAAGAGAACGTATTTGCTGGCTTACTGAATTGATCGCCCTGGACTTCTGACCATCTTGGTGTATCTGTAGGTATTCTAGTGGCGCCTCCAGCATTGGCAACTGCCTCCTCTGTTTTGCGGACTTGCGCTTCTAGGGACTGCGAGTGTTGCTCTTGAAAGTCGACTCGACTGTGCAATGATGAGATGATGAGCAATGCCCAAGGAGGATGCTATGGGCTTACTGTTCCCGTTCCTTCCGTTCTTTGTCTTCCTTGAATGCAGGACCGAATATGTAAAGGCCTGTACCTATCCCAATTGTAGTGGCTAATACCACGGGAAGAAGACCACGGCTTTGGCTCATTGTGTAAATTGGAGATAGAAATACGTGTGTAATCTCCGGACCTGAGCCTCGCTGAGCTAGGAGATCTATTCGGAGGAGATACTGTGGTATGACATCTATAAGGTAATCTCCATGTCGTACCCGCACCTAACCTAAAAGGGTGCGCCCACTAGCTCTAGTGCCCGTTCCGCAGCAGATCTGACTCCGCATTAAACCGCCGCCCGTCAAAACAACATATACCACTACAGCTAATAAGTCGCAAAAAATTAAGGCTCTCTGCAGCGCAATAGAAATGGCGAAAGGGTTTAGATGATGAGATATTCTGGCCATGACGAACATGCATTGTCATCTACAGATAGGTCAATGGGGACTGATATTTGTTCAGATAAGTAAACAGGATGACACCTACCTATCCATACCTGAATCTGTCATTGGGAGGACAGATGGACAAGAATGCCAATAACCGACTCCGGACCCCAAACCACGCTTTGCTCAACGACGATCTTGCAGGTTGCTGCAACTTGGCCTTTTAATGCTTCGGAAACGTAATTGAGATGACTTCCCTTTTCTTCCCACTTCCATTGTACCTATGAAAATCTATATCTGTGCTATCTCTCTAAGATTTGACGAGAATTTGTGCCTGTATTCAGATGGCGCTGGAAGTGAGTTGGGTCTGATTAAAGAACAGGCCTTAGTAGCTAACCAGCAATCGAGCCTATCTACAACGCCCTAGCTGTGGGTGATCGCATGAATATCCAATCACAAGCTCCGGAAAATGTCCCAACAGAAAAAGAGGTGGCGCCCTTGGGTGAAGAGAAGCAGACCGCTCCGCACCACTTTTACCCTAACTCGTACTACAATGCAACTGAACTGGCCGAAATCCCTCGACGAGTGGATGAGCCCCGAATCCTAGGCTTCCGGCCAACAACTTTTTGGCTTTCGCTGCTTCTTGCCATCCTGTTGGTGGCTGGTGCCATCGGTGGAGGAGTTGGAGGAGGCTTCGCGTTGAAAAACAGTTCAAAAGCTTCCACGAAGTACGCTTCGCTAGACTCCATTCTCTGATATGATTGATGGCTTATCTTCTTAAGTCCGGCCACCATTACGGTACCCCTCGTGTCGTCAAGGGTGTTACAAAGCATAGGAGCCACCACCAGTCCGTCTACCACACCTTCAGTCCCTTCCAGTACAGATTCCCTCCAAATTCCGGTCACGTCGCAGACCCTAAGGATTTCGATCACCTCATCCCTGGCCTCCAGCCCGTCTGTCATCCCTACTGTGTTAGGCTACACTGACTGCCCAACCTCGAACTTCACCCTTTATACTTCGCAAGGCCTGAACTTCACCCTTGTATGCGGCCAAGAGTGGTCTTACAACGCCAATGACTTGACGCCGGGGGGAGCCAATGCTACAACTCTTGATGCATGTATGGACATCTGTGCCAATTATGCAGTGGAGCAGGACGGGGACTGCAAGGGTGCCGTGTACCACTTTTATCCTCAATCACCAGGAGGTCCTGCCCTTTGTTACTTGAAGAGTGCGGCACCATCGTCTAGCCTGCCATGGAGGACGAATGATCTCGTCGCTGGGGGCTTTCTGATTCAGGGAACGTGAGCGTATCGAGGTTTAAATGCAAGGCGAAAGCTACCGTATCGGCCACTTGCATTATTTTAAAGGGTTTTGCTAATTTAATCGAAGTGATGCGGTGAGTGGTAGGAGATGAATATGTGCTGGTGCCCCGCTGGGTGGTTTGGATCGCGATCCACAAATAGATCATCTTGCTTATTCAAGATCAGTGATTTATGGTAGGCCTCTGAGGCTGCATCGAGACATGGCAAAGGTTGAGATGTTGCAAAGTAATTGAGAAGGATAACAAAACACAGTAAACTGATAATTCGAAGCATTTCGACGACTCGAACCAGTTTGGCTCCAAGAAGATGGGTGTGGCAGGTCTGAAGCAGTCTTGTGCGGGTTCATGAAATAACCTTGTCGAACAGGGACTTGGCTTTAAAGTACCTTTATAACACGAGGTTGCTGGAAGCTATTCGAACAATGAATTCAAGAAAATAGCATCGCAACGATGCCTCACCAAAGCCTAGCGCATTAAGTATCCATAGCCACGCATTCCTGCGCCTCGTAGGGCTAGCGGCTAAGAGGGATTACGTGGCCCCTGCTGTACACGTAACGGCGGATTTAGAGACGCATACACAGCCTAAGATCGACCGGTTATCTCTGTGACAGTAGTAGCTTGTTTCACGGGAGACATCCTCTAAGGTGCTGAAGGCAGGCTGAGCTGCATAGCGCCTGATTGGAGATAGGATGGTAGAGAGCCGCCGCTGTGGCCCCAGAAAGCGCCCCCAAACGTTGTCGCTAGTGCTGCACCATCCCATTGAACGCCGGGCGGCACACTCTTACACCCAGTTCTATATTCATGGTATAGCGTAGCACGATGGCCCAAAGTACGCCTCAGTATGATATTGAGATGATTAGGAATTATGGTCTGAGCTCTACCAATTCAGAGGTGATAAGGTGGCAGCTGCTCTAGTCAATAGCTAAATTCCGTCCATTTGTAAATCAACTAGTCGAACTCGCAGACGGACTGATCCTGTACTATTTATGAATCATCTAGTCTATACAGCAATCACTAACCTCTATAGGCTTTTTGATTGGTTGAGATGCTCCCTACTATTACTACAAAATATCGCTGTCGCCAACAACCTCATGATTACTTACCACTCGGCTATCACCGCTGTCATCCACCACAATATGTTGTCAGATGGTAATGCCATTAGTAGATAGGCGATAGTAATAGTGATGATCGATGATAGTGGCGTGGTGATAAAATGATACTAGGATCATATGGTTGCAGAGACACTAAAATGCAGTCCAGGCAGGATTTCAGTCTTTTCATAAATGGACTGTTCATTTATGAATACCCCATAGACGGTCTGTTTATGAATAGACTAGGCCATTTGTAAATAGACTACCTAGTTGATTCATAAATTTATGTTCTAGTTGAGGCGTGAATTTGGTCCATTTGTAAATCAACTGGACGAACTCACCTATTGACTGACTATACATATGGACCAGTCCATGTATGAATCGACTAGTCGATACGCAAATACCTGATATGATTGGAAAACAGGGCTGATTAGTTATCCGCAAAATAGTCATCTACCTCGCTGTCGCCCATCGCCGCAGCCCATCGCCGCAGCCCATCGCCGCAGCCCATCGCTGTAGCCTATCACCGCCGCCCATCATTATCACCTATCACTTTCACGCATCGCCATCACCCATCGCCATCACCTGTGGGCTATAGCGCGGACTGGTAGGCAACAGCGATGGGCGATGGTAATGGGTGATGGCGATGGGCGATGGCAATGGCGATGGATGATGGCGATGGGCGATGGCGATGGTGATAGGTGATGGCGATTGACCCCCTTATTCTGTAAAAGATTTTTATGCAGTCGAGGTACTATTTCAGTCCATTTATGAATAGACCGTCCATTTGTAAATGGACTGCATTGCATATTTATGAATGGTCCAGTCCATTTATGAATAGACTAGTCCATTTGTAAATGGACTGGATAAATTTATAAATTATCGAACAAATAGAGGGGGTGGAATTTGTCTCTCGACTAAGATTTGGCGCTAAGATAAGAGCGCGTCTTCCCGGCGCGTCTTCAACCCTCACGCAGTAGAATCCAGTACTCCCGGTATCAGTGACTCCGACAGTGTGGCGATATGCTTGAAGCATCAGATGGCCGAATGGAGAGCTCGAGGGTACGTTGTAGACTCCGAGGAAGAAGACGACTCTCAGCCCACGTCGCTCGGCAATTATTCCGCCTCCCCAAAAGCCCGTGTCAACATCGATGACACCGTCGACGCCTACGTGCCTTTCAAAAGTTATAGCAAGGCACCAGCGGAGGAGGGAGTAGTCGAGGTCCTGGTACAGAGCAAGTCGGAGAAAGAGGCTGCAAAGGGTGGTTTGGAGGGAAGCAGGAAGCCCACAGGCAGTCAAGGACTGAACGAACACCGACACCAGGGCAAGCAGCATGATACTAGCCGCTTGGCTGTGGTGACAGATGATTATGGCCACTGGGGAGGTTTACTGGACTATAATGATATCGATGAACTTCAGCAAGATCACTACAATGCTACGCCGCATGTACAGCCTGAAGCTGAGCTACTGCAAGAAGCTCAGGAGAGACCAAGCCAAAAGCCGCCAAGTGCAGCATTGCAAAACCATGATCATATTCCCAGCTCCGCATCTTCTTCCCCATTGTCCAGTATTTCGCCAGAAACCTGTCGCTTGTTGCCGTCTAATGCAGGACTTCCAGCCCTCGAGATACATTACAGTCAAGCCGAGGATGATTCCTACGCCAGATCAGCAATTCGATTGTCAGTGCCGCATGTACGACAAACAACTGGTGCGAGTTCTCCAGTCCCAAAGGATACGGATTCGGGTGGCAGGGTGCGTAGTCTACGTCGCCGGAACCCAATTCAGCTACACCCCTATCAAATTGAGAGCGAGAAATATCGTCGAATCTTAAAGGCTAGGGGTGTAAAGCCTCTTCGTATCGCTCAAATGGAAGCTGAAGCCATTAAGGCGCGCGATCAGGAATTTCAGAACCAGAAGTACGATGCCGAGGACAGCCAGCTTAACGAATGGGAAGAGGAGGACCCAACCTCATCGTCGCCCCTTGCCACTCAAGACACTGCTGGAGATGCGTCTCAGACCCCTCGTGAAATCCTCGTTATTGGAGATGACGAACTACCTGACCTGAGTACACTTCTTCGCAACCCATCGATTACTTATGTCGGCAATGGATACAAGCGCCGCAAGATGACACCGCCATCGTTCAAGATGCCCGAACGCTCCATCCTGGGCGAACGCCTTGATAATCCAGCAAATTCAGCAAATTCAGCACTCGAGGATGAAGATCACATGTTTGATGTGCCTCCATCGCCGCCGCACTCAGGAAGCCCAACTCCATCAAAAGGAAATCGCCGTTTTAAACCCAGATTCCGTTATCCACGCAGGCCTTCGCCACCTGCACTTCCAACGCCTGTGACCTCGTCTGAGCCGGGGAGGCGAGCTTTTCTTGATACTTATGAAGACAATCAAGAGGGGCACGATTCGCCTCAACGAATCTCAACCGCTGGTCAAGATGGGTTTTCTGAATTAAGTGGTACCTCATCTCAGGATGAACCGTCTAGTGAAATCCAACTAGCACAGCGCAGAATCAGAGGCGTCCTCCCGGCGTCTTGGCTTAAATTGGACCTCGAATCACAGAAGACAAAGGCCAGAAACCACCAGGACGGTCACTCGAGTCTATCACCTGACAAAGCTAATTTACAGCGTGGAGTGGCGCGGCCTGTGGCACTTGGGACCAGAAAGAGCCCTGCCCTGTCAAAGTTGCAACATGGGCCAATAGAGGTCTCAGGTTACGAAGGATCATCGTCGGAAGATGAGGACCCGCAAGAAGTACTTCACGTTAAGCAGAACAATTATCTCTACAGTGAAGATGTGGATATGTTCTTGACAAGCAGATGGGGTGAAGCTGCGGAGGATGATCGAATCGATGCCATGTTGCCTACAGCAACGAGGGAACGGGCTCGTCATCGAAAAGAGAAAACAACGCAGAGGAACCTGGGTAGCGTTGAAGGTCAATCACGGTCTGGACGTGGAAATCTCACAAAAGAAGCTTGGGTTCGCCGTACAGGCCAACCAAGGATCACTGAAAACTTCGTTAAAGGTCCGAAAAGGAAACAAGCTGTCCACCCTCCTCGGCTAAGCATACTCGATGCGCATGTGATGCCAGAACGTTCACAGATGCCAGTGCCGCCGTTTCTTAAGATCGCGTCTCGCACTGCCCGCGCACGGAAGGACAAAGGAAGGCATAGTCCATCTCGCAAGTACCTACGATTAGCTACCGAACAAGATGACAACGATACCAATAAGACACTACGAGACTGGCGCGAGGGTACCATTGCGCCGACACTAAACGCCCACTTCGATCTTAGGGCTCGTCGACTAGCTTTATATCCACGCTCAGCAAATAGCACATTGCCCTCAACAGCGCCAGATCGCCTGA
This sequence comes from Cladonia uncialis, assembly GCA_002927785.1. Taxonomy (NCBI): domain Eukaryota; kingdom Fungi; phylum Ascomycota; class Lecanoromycetes; order Lecanorales; family Cladoniaceae; genus Cladonia; species Cladonia uncialis. The sequence continues at coordinate 14,476 of NAPT01000281.1, forward strand.
AATCACCCAACCAGCTGCGACTGCCCCTGTCAAGATCCTCCTCTGTGAGGACTTCTATTACATCTAAACGGCCGCGAAAAGTCCAGACTTCGTTGGAGCACTCTCTAAAGAAACAAAGCAGTCATGTGGACGACTCTAGTGGCGCCCCGGAAGACGTGAGAGTGCAGCAGATGGACCACAAAGCTAAGAAGCAAGGCCAAATAATCTCTACTTTACAAGCTCCCTCCGATATGAGACCTGCCATGCTGGAAGTCCTACGAGGAGAATCTGATCAGATACATGCAAAAACGTTGTTTGAGCGGGACCTGTCTAGGATCAGTCGTTTTGATGATGGGTCCGGCTTGCCGAACGTCCTACGTATGTTTGAGAGGGACGAAAGCATACGGGCCGTTGGCCAGTTTATGCACCCAAATGACACACAAGGAAAGCCAAACGTTACCAACGTTGAAGCTCCTAGGAGACAATCTATAGTCCACCGGAACAGAAAGAGGCGGCCGAAGCATAAGGAAAGCTCCACCTCCTGGTCCAGCCATCCCGGTGCGGCAATTAATGTAGATGACTTCTCAGATGAGCCGCCATTTGCTTGCGAGTCTCGGACAAGAAGCCACAACGTATTGCTAGGACTGAAGCCTTTCGGGACACGGTATAGTGATACATGCGATATTTCTCCATTACCTACCGGCACGTTCTTTCATGAAATGTCTATTTTAGGGAGTGGCATCTTGGCTAAAAGCCTTGGCCCCCAAGATCCGAACGTGCATAACAACGCAAGGGGTCACTTAGTACGGATTTACGATCAGAGGACCTTCAGATGGGGTCCCTGGAATGACAATGTGTCCTCAGAGCTGGGAGAATTTACATCCCTAATCACTCAAGCAATGCAAGATGGTTGGGCCCATGATGAGAATGAGCTTACCGCTAGACGTTCCAGGCAAGCTATCTCCATGCTGAAGGATATTATAACATACTTCTCTGATCATGTGAGCTTCCTCGATGACGTTGATAGAATTGCGTGTGTGCAGAGGTCCAAGCTCTTGACATCTACAATCCTGAACGAAGTCGACCAACGAAGCACAGAGGAAACCAAATGTGCCACTCAAGGAACACTCCAATGGCGCAGCAATTTCCGCAATCAAATCAGTACACTCAATCTAATACTGGTGAACAGTCTTTACCAGCTTGGGAAACACGAATTTGTATCTGCCCAACTTCAACAGGATGTCAAATCGGTAATGCGGAAGTCCGCTCAGCTGACTCTGACATTGGCATTGGACGGGGACCTTGAAGCATTTGAGGCTTGCATAACACACCTGAAACAGTCCACTCAGGCCAACTATATTATCAGAGAGCAGCAACATACGATAGAAGCTTTTGTTATTGCACACCATGTGGTCAGCCAACACCAGGAATTGAGAGCCATGACGCTGGAGACCTTGCAAAGCAAAGTTCCGACAATGTCTCCCGAGGGTTTCTTCGATATCCAAATTATGGAACAATGTTGGCAAAAGCTCTTTACGCTCCTTCCATTTCTCGAATTCGATACCAAAGGTGTGCTAGAGACCGGTCGCCGATTCAAAATGATGTTCGACAATTGGACGCTGGTGAAGAAATTGATAGGTCCGGTGTTGGAAGTTTCGTTGAAGAATCCTAAAGGCCAGGCCCCAAGCTTCAATGCATACTGTCGTGCGGTCTTCGGGCGCTGTCTGCACCTCATTAATGGCTGGGGGTGGCGACGATGCGAGGCTATCATTGGCACGCTCTTCGACTTTTTTGCTCGTAACAATCTAGCACATCTAAGGAACGAGGAGAGTCACGGGTCTCCTCCCTTTCTAAGTCAACTGGACAAGGATCCGCCTTTGATAGCAGAACCGGAGGATCGAGGCTTTCATATCGTGTTAAAGATCATTGGCAGCGGAATCAAGCATATGGCGCAAGTGTATCCGGAGAAAAGGGTTCGTGACATCGTTTGGCGATTAATGCCTAACCACGGCCGTTTTCACCCAAAGGAAGAATCCATCCGTCAGGAAGATCTGGATGCGCTAAGAAATCACCACGATTTACTATGTACACTATATTGGGCTTCGCCTTCCAGCTGCCGACCGCGCCTGTCCGTCATCCGTAACCTTGTGAACCTGGAAACCTCGCATCGAGAGGCCTGTCATATAAACATTAGAGCTTGGTTCAATCTCGTACAGTTCCAGCTTTCGACTGATGAGCCTGTGGAAACTCTAGGGCCCTTTGCCGAGTGGCATGATGACCTTCTATGCCAAATACTCCGCCAACACGCCCTCGCTCGAACTGAAGCCGAGGATCACGTGAAATCAGCACAGCAGGATGGAGGTCTCAGCGTGTCCAGAGAACTTCTCGAATCGACTATAGCACGGAATCAGCGGCAAGTTGAGGGTATCCTTAGCGATGCCTTGGTTTGTCTTAAGCTTGCAGTAGATGCTGCCGCAAATGAGAAAGCAGCTGCCATACTTGTATCGACTACAGTAACCAAAGTATTTGAATTATTCGATGCTGGGAGAGCCCAAGTCTCCAAGGTCATTATAGAGTCTCTGAACGTCGTGTCGTCATATTCAAGCAAGAGTCTCATCCAAAATATGGGCTCTCGATCTGCGAATGATGACAGCCAGGACTACGGGGAATGGCCAGCATTAGACGAAGATGATGAACTAGGTTTACCCAGTAACGGACTTGAAGGATTGCCATTGACAGCATTCCAAGAGCCTTTGAGGCATCTCCTCTCCAACTGCTTTGGATCCGACCTAGTTCCAGACGACGCTTTACTGCTCAAACTCGTGGATGTCTGGGTTGCTGTCGCCCAGGTCCTCATCCTTAAAGGAAAAAAGTCGTGGAATGATTACGTTGACCGCTTTGGCACTGACTCTTGGGTTTCTCTGAGAGATACCGAGCAGACTCGAAAATATAGCGTCTATTATTTAGCAGTCCTGGTTGAGAGAGATAGTGGCATAATCCAGGGTCATCCAGCATTCTTCCTCACGTCCTGGATCGCGTCCTTGGTAGAGCGCGACTCAATGCTCAAATTCCAGCATCGGTTCACAGAAAATCTCTTGAACTCAGCTTTTGACAAGCCAATCATCAGTAACTTGCCTTTCTGGGCTGATGCGAGTACCGGGCTCTTCAGTATATCAGCGTCTGAATTTTCAGAGCGCAGACTGTCAATAATATCTACAGTGCTATCAAACATGCGCATGGCCCTGGAACATGCTGTTATTGATCCAGCTATGGATGCAATGCAGTTGCGACAGGAATACAAGGATCTGCTAAAGCATTTAATGGGGACAATGAAGCACAATTACCAGGAGCTCGGACATGGGTCAAACGTCCGTGGAGCGTACGTCAACTTTGTTCACAGAGTGTTGGAATTCCTGCAACAGCATACTTCGACTATCTGTCCCATCGATCGGTTCTTCATGGACAATGGCACATTCCCGCTTCCAGCCACAGATCCGACTTATGTTGTAGGCCAGCTTAAGAGCTATGCTCTTCGACTGCAAGATGCGAGAACGCCTAAACAGCTTATAGCCTTCGTGCAATCGGTTTCCGAGCGGGCTGCGATTGATGGTCAGCAGCCTTACCTAGTAGGCCAGCTCCATGCGGCCATGTCAAACACATTTGAAGATGGCACGGATGCAAGGCCAACACTACGCTCTTTCATCGTCAAAGCTATTGTGCCTGCATATGTCAGCATGGCCTTCACTCACGAGAGCGGTTGGATTCTCGCTCTGCCATTTCTGCAAGCTTTGCAGAAAGTCTTCGGCGAGCTCCTTCTGGATTTTGATAGTACGAATATCGATAGTATTGCTGCAGTGACTTCTATTGCCACTACCTTCCTTGCCTCAGTTCGGCAATCAGTAGGTATTATCTTAAATCTTTCAGATCCCTTCAGAGAAGCCCGAATCTTGAAGACGCTATCGGCATGTTATTCGGCGGTTACGGCGCTCCTTCCCTCATGGGACTACTTGGTTCGTCTTCCGGAATCAACAGCCCGAGCAGAGAATGACATAGATTTCCTCAGATCAATCGTAGGATACGTATTTGCTCTATTGCGAGACGAGAATGATGTCTTCGCTCCGGAGATCGATATTGCTAAAAACACACCGAATTTTAAGATTCGAAATTTCACCACCCTTGAGCTCAAGGATACGTTGAATAAGAACTGGACGTGCCATGATGGACGGCACTATGTCATTAGGGGTTCTACGCGGAGGGAAGTAGTGGTTGACATTGGACTTTATGAAGAGGAAAAGCAGGAGTTGTTCATGTCTCTAGAGGGTTTCTCTCGCTGTCTGGGGGCCATGCCTGCCTTGGTTGACGATGACGAGAATGATAGGATGCAACAAAGGAGGATTGTGGATAGCATGGACGCTTTGGTCTTTTGAGGTACGAATCCAGAATATCCGGGAAGGGGCGCGGTTAGAGTACAGTATCATGTGTAACGAAGCGTGAAGCATTAGCGGCATTGATGGCGCTTAAGTCAACAATTGTATTCATATTTATCACAACTTGGCCGCTATTGTCAATACTTCCTCAACATCTCACGCTTTCTGACCCTTGCCATGAGATTATTGGATGTATCTGCTAATCGTAGGGCCTGATGGCGCCCGACGGATTGAACTTGGAGTAGAATAGCATCTAAGGCAGACTCGCCACATCCTATTGTTGGGGCGTACTCAATGAACGCGGAGGACAAGTGCTCCAAGGGGGTGTGCAGATGTGGTGTTCTGAGCCAATAGAGCCTGCCTTGATCCCTCCATTTCAGGAGCTCAATCCCCAGTAGTGTATGAGGTATACAACCTCAGGAGCCCACAGCTCTGCGAACGGGCTATTCGGGCAGGCTCATCAGCACGAACGACCACGAGATGTAAAGGCAGAGGTGGCTACGGGAGAGGTATATGACTTAAGCGATGACAGGATACATTCAAGGTTCGACATGGAGCAAGCCTATGCTCAGGAATCCCCAAGAGGGGACACGGAGTCATTCGTTTGAGAGGCAAGGTCCGTCCGTCTGATGTCAAGTAAGATACCACATTGCTCAGTAGTTGAATGAGATAAATGGTTTCTTCCAACGAGACACCAGATATCCTCGTATATCACTAAACCCAACAACCATCGTTTACGACGTTCGACCAACCTGTCTTTCTGCAGCTCTCCGATCTCATTACCTGACGATATAATGGAATCCAAGATTGACCTCATCACAGGCTGTAGTGCCGGCGGTGTCGGCTCCGATTTAGCCATTCTATTCCTGAAACACAACCTCCACATCTTCGCCACAGCTAGCAGTTCCTCTAAAATATAAACACGTCTTGCTCTTTACCCTTGATCCACCACCATCATCTACCTAGCGTCCAGATAATAGTCGGAAGTGTGGGAGGCATGTGTAGAGAAAGGCTAGAGTATTTTGTTAGATGCCAGCAACGTGGTCGTTATGCCAAACTCATACATTGACATGGATGCTACGAAGAAGTTTGCTGAGAGTGCTCAAGAGGGAAACGTTTGGTCTAGGTCATCCCCAGATAGCTTTGCAGAGAAGGCGATAGACAATGTCCTTGGTGATCCAGTGCGTTGGCTTGGAGGAGGTAGTATGTCGGCTATATACGATTTGTTGTGGCTTGCCTCCCGGAACTTTTAGTTTTTGAAGCTAGGTCTGATCCTCTTTGATGATATTGCATGCTTGCTGTTTAGCGTGTTAAGGTAAACCTCAGAGGCTCGTATTGATCGGAGGAACTGGGCTTGATATTATATAGCGCTTGAAGATGGAAAAGGGTTCGTAGGTCACCCAAGAGGATAACCATGAACTGGCCTATTCATGCTCACTGCTATCTCACATAATACGGAGAGTGATAATATAAGTCTTGATTCGCGCTAACCGTTTTCGTAAGCCCTAGCCCTGATCTCAGATAAGGCCCCTGGAGTATGCCTGTGCCTTCGGGGCGCTGTACAGCCCAGATTTTAGCTTTCTAGCGGGTGCTTTAGGCGAAGGGGCCCAATTGGGTGTTTAACATCTTGGGGCTCCCTATTAGTAGCCCCGGAACGGATTTTCTCTAGGCGCACCCTCTAGGGGTGGGCTCATAGGGCTGGATTTCTGGCACACTAAGATCGTTAGCGTAAATCAAGACCAACATTGTCAATCTCTGTACCTACTTTTCTTCTGCCCATGCAAAGTTATTGGGTACAGTCTTTGTCGAGAAGCTGGATTGAGACTCTTCACTCTTACGCGGCTCGTCATGCATATCCTCTGCCATCCACTCGGGCCGCTTCAGTTGAACATCGAGATCAACAGCACGCCTTCTACTCCAATCGCCTAACGCTTCCCAATCCACGCAATACCGCTTCGAATTCGATTTCAATTTGGGCTTTTTGAGATTGGTCTCTTCCCATCTGAACGTATAAAGACTGATGTCGGCGGTGCAAGTCAAAGAAGTGCGGAGGACATCAATGCAATGGTCTGGCAAAAGAAAGCTAATTGTTAGTTACCAAGTTATATTCTCTGTCTGACCATGTCAACACTTACCTAAGTGGCCTTGCAGATTCTTTTCGCCTGCAGTGCTGATGTTGGGGTAATATATATCTTTGTAGAGGTAGAACCTTAAATTTCTCTGTACTCGTCAGCCGTCAGTATTGGCGGGTCCCTATTGTCTGTTTCCATTCTCAGGAGAACATATGATCGTACCAAGCAATGCATCTCATGATATACACCCAGTGCAGCCAAAAACCCGCTACCATCGGCTAGCTTTGTAGCATCTTCAAATGACTCGCCTGCAGCAATCAGCTCGTCGCGTGTTGCCCTAATCAAGGTCGCTATAAATGCAATTAGCATAACCGAGAGTAATGTGTCCTCAGCTGATTTACTAACACTCGACTAGGGACTCCCAGGCCTGTTCATTATCGTTGGATGGTGGACCGGAGAATTTGCCGTACGTGGAATGATCGGTTGCGTGTTCGGCGTGTTCCTGGAAGCGGATTACGGAAGATGCTGGTGCTATGATGTTGTCAGATGCGAAGGCGCAGAGAGATGGCACTTTTCTCATCACCTACAATCGTAATTCCAGGGGATACATGATCGGTAAGTCGCGTATTGTCTTACCAGCTCGACGCACACGATGAGGAGGATGGCATGTAACGAGAAGGAATACATCTGCGTGAACCATGGTCGCTTTTCGGGCTTTCCACTCACGTGCCAGTCATCGCCAACGTTATCGATGTCTCGAGACGTTGTCTTTTCGGAGAGTTTCTCGTCCACCAGAAGGTGTTCTTCGTCGTCTTTCATCCTGTATGGGTTGCTCGTAACCAGAAGTCAGATTTCAAGGAAGACTTGAGTTTGGTGTCCTCCGATTGAGGAAATCCGAAGGATGCTGGCGGGGAGTCCCAAATGGCTCTGACAAGCAAGTATGACAATGCGATCCGCGGATATTCTTGAGCGAGCGGTCTCTTGTGGACCAGATCGACTATACTAGGACGACGAGAGTCGATCAAGAAAGTCGCCGGAATTGCAGCAATGTTATATGCCTCTCAGAAGATACCCGCCAAAGCGGAAGCCATCGGGTATCATCACCCAGCAGAGCTGTGTATGTGAACAGGCCGCCACACAACACATTAACTCGACTCCAGGCAATGTCATACATTAGCTTCGGAGCAAAACATACGCAGGCGCTATAATGGGGAACGTTCTCACGTGAGGCCCAACACAAAATTGCATGACTGTATCCATTGCATACCATTGCCCGCTATCCAAGAAAGTCTCAAAGATGTAGAAATAGATATCCGCTTCATCCACAGACATCTCCATCAGACATCCACCTTCATTTTCCGAGCTCAGCTACCATCAATCTTCCAATTTACCCCAGGTTATTCACCGCGGCCATACACGCTTCGGTTGCCACCGATCAGGCATTTTGACAGGAACAAGAGTTGAGAACTGTCAACATGCGTTTCACCAAACTCATCACCGTCGTCTTTACCCTTTTCATTGGTCTCTCCATTCCTCATCCGAGTCCAGTACAACGCAAGTATCTTTCTGAAAACCCATCTTAGCCCAGCTAAGCCAGGGCATGAGACGGACCAGACTTGACTTGAAGACCCCCAGAACCAGAGGCAAAGCAAGGGGGCATTGTTGTAGATAACCTAGACTGCCTTTAACCAGTCAATTTCTCAAGTGGGCCGACAATCCAATCGGAATGCGCGTGGTTAGGAAGCTGGGTGCAAATACTGCGAGAATTCGAAAAACGATCGGACGATAGCATCGAAATTCGATGACTATGGAATGGGCCATGGGATCAATTTTAGAATTAGCTTCCAGTTCACTGGAGAAGATCTAACGATTTCCGCATATTCTATCACTAAACATACTTGATATACGCGTTGTAGACTTTAGTCACTGCATGAGAAGCAGTCACCGTACTTTGTAAGAACGGAGCTACTAGCTGAGATAGACAATAATATCATACGGTCAGAATTGAAGCTGGCATTAGGAAAGCGTCAGCTTGGTAACCAGGGGTTGATCCTATCCGCGATCAGTAATACTCGAGAGTCTCTAGAACGCGCATAATCTGGAAATTTGCCGTGATCATACCTGCTGAGCATTGTTAAGACTCTCACACGTAACAGTTAGATGGATAAGAGATCAGATGAACTTGGTATATGGGCGCATTAAGAATCCGCAATCTTCCTTCTCAATGCGAGCGAAATTGCTAAGGGTCTGTCTGGCTCGTGGTAAAGCGCTTCCCTGTTATGTGCATGGGGGAGAGGGACTTATTACTGTATTCCTTGGTAATCTATAGGAGCTTATGGCGCTTTGACTAGTCTTATAATTGTCCGGAAACGGGTGGAAGTGAATACTCATCACCTCGCTTGTCAAGCTTTGTCAGCCGGTTGCAGTGCAAGTTTTGAACCACGCAGCTATCGGTCTATTACTTATATGGTTCGCCATCAATATGCCCATGATTTTGCCAATCATCTGGTGTCTATTTCCCCGTTGCAGTACGTAGTCGAATGCCATGACGCGGAAAATCAGGCTAACGATGTTTCACAGGAGCGGCAGTATGGAATGCTCGTGCATGAGGCCGCAATGGGTCTCGAATTGATTGGCTAATGCAAAAAATTCAAAACTTGGGGGACACCGATACTTGACTCTTATTAACAGGCTCCATTATTTCACCTAGATCCTACACAGGCCCGCATCGCGCCTCGTGTCCTTCGGATCAATCACCCAAGCCTTTCCCAACATCGATTGTCCATGTTCGAGTTGTTTTGATCGTTGGAGGAGTCGTCGCTTGCCTTATCGCTGTCTCATCATTAATACGTATTTATCCATTCATAGCACATACAGTGGTTCGTGTACCTAGGCTATCTCCAATTTGTTCACGATTCGCGAATAGATACGTCGGTGTCGGCTCAGTTGAAATATTCGAAAGCTTGTAAGAATTGTAGACGCCGTCAATATCGCGATGACGGCTTTGACGTCGCCGTATGGCATCACTTCTGATCATACCAGTCTCGAGACTTTCGAGGAAAGGCTTCAAACAGGACGTGCAAGCCGTGATGATACTTGTTTTTTGTACCCAATTGGCAGATAAGACCGCTTTCCACAGCGTAAAGGTCGGATCAAGGGATGTCACGTCGTGGTTTCGATAGCTTAGTGGACAAATGATCGCGATGACGACAGTACTTTACTGTTAGAAACATTCTCGAGGTAGACGAGGCGAGAAGAATACAGTAGTCGGCTCATAAAGCATACTATTACTGCTACTAGATTTGAAGAGAGGCTAAAGCGGAAAATAAAGCGGAAACAGAATCTCCATCATGTTTTCCTGGAACTCTACACCCGTCCAGAATCTATGGGGCGCATTCCAAGCGAGATTCATGGAATAAAAGACGGTCTGAATTACGAGACCAGCTGTCCATTACCTCTTCTCGATAGCTTCATCAAAGAATCAGTACGGCTCAATCCACTGGGTAGAAGTAGGCAGTGCTTCGGTCATGCTACTGTAAAGCTTGGTATCACTAAGACGAACCTTGCTTTTGAACAGTGGACCGGCGTGAAGCAATAGAACCATACGTATTTCAAAACCCTAGCCAACAGGTGCCTGTGGGTCATATTGCCTGCATACCCGTTTAGGAATTTATGCACGATAAGTTTCAGTACCTCAACGTAGAAAAGTTCGGAGGTCATCGCTTTGTGGAAAGCCAGCGAAGTAGCACTGCAAGCTCATCGGACAATGCCATGCGTTGCTTCATCTGTACAGACGCTTTCTAAGGACTTCCCTATTTGGGCTCTCGGCTCTAAGGATTGGTAAGTTGATGAATCTTTTTCGATAGCCACCTAAGAATTCTTGATGTTGCTTTGTCATAGCCTCAGAAACCCGGACCCGACGGTGCGCGGATGGCCCCCGGGCGAACCACTAGGTAGAGAACCCTAACGCGCCTCAAACCCTATGTGGCAAGCCTAAATCTTAAGGGGCAATGAACCTAGACAATTTCAAGCCATGCACAATGATGTTCTAACGGCAAGGCACCTCCCACACCAACCCAGCTTATTTCAACCTCACCTTTGATATGTGAGAGCAAGATGCCATCACAATCGGAAAGCTAAACCCGTGCTGACGACGATAGTCCCCGTACGTGACCCTTCTTGGCGGTCCACAATGACGATTCTCGGTTGACGCATCCTGCACACCGCAGTTCACGGTGCGCAATACCTGTGATCGTCAACCGCAGCAATATTGGGAAGTAGTTGAGGCATACTCTGCTATATTATCTGCGCACAAGAATGTCCACAGAAAATCCGGCAGGGTTGAGTGATGGGCTGACGTGTTCATGAGTGGGTGCTGGCTTCCATTTGGTTTGCGGATCTGATCCGTGGCTATGCATACAGCCTGCCTAGCTCTGCACTGACATTATGTAAGGTAGGGATTATGCCCCGTTTAGGAAATTAGATGTCTGTTGTTGAGCCTACTATGGCTGATTTCAGAAACTCATGTTCATCAGGGGAAATGAGCTTGATATCGTATAGAGGTTGGGTTTAGGAAAGGCATCCTAGGCCGTCCGAGAGGGCGACGACACCTAGCCTGTTCATGCCCAGGACTATGCCTCAGCATCGAAGGTCTAGCACAAGAGCTGGATGCTGCGATCAGTGTTTTCCTCATCCTGGCTGTTGCTTCGAATCCGGCAAATCGTGTTCAAGGGGGTCAAAGATAGGCCCAAGTTATGGGGATGCGGAATGCATTTTTACGCACAAACTCTCTGTTCACGATAAAGAACAAGCATTGTAGGGGAAGGGCTTTTTCATGTCAGTGGCTGAAGTTCGGCTATATAAGTGTGAAGATTCTAAACTCTTTGCACCGAGCAAAGATTGCTCAGAGTGGAGAAAGCATTCGTCACTCAGAAATTATACCTTGATAATTGCAAGCTCTGGCCATTCCTGCTCCGATATTCCGATTTTACTCTCCTCGGCGGTTTTTCATCGGCTTTCATTTCCCCAATCCTTTTGTCAATCTGTTTTGTCGTTCAACATTGCTTTTTGGTCTGATGCGGTGGGATGTTCTGCATTTCGAACTGAGCGTTCGGTGTATGTATGTACATGTATATGGGTAGATCCTAAGGTTACCAGGGGAAAAAGCTCCGGGGTGTAGATCTGGGGTCTTTTTTTTGAGTTTGAACTTTTAGGCAGTATTATTATCACGGATCAATGGCCGTGCAATCCCGTCTGGTCCTGGATTCAATACCATATAGCAGGAGCTGCCTTTCGTCGAAGGCTATGGAAGACCTCTTGGGGCTGAAATATCCCATAATTCTGCTGCCTCATCAGGGAACGCTCGAAAGCATGGCCTTTACGTTCTGAGTAATAATATGGATCAGTAATGGTAGGTTGATCAAGCTTTGGTGTTCCCCTACCTCAATCCATTTGTCATGGCCGCGCGATAGCGCAAAGGCTTGCTCTGCTAAGTTTCTCTTTCTTAGTTGCTGATGGCGGATGCCCTGGAAGGAGGTAAGATTCGTGATGTCAATTAGCGTTGGAAAGGGATTCACCATACCTCTTCTAAAGTGTTGGCAACAATGTAGCGAGTGGTGGTCACCTCTTTCGTCTGGCCAATCCTGTACACGCGGTCGAGGGCTTGGTCTTCAAGCATGGGGTTCCACTGGGGTTCCATAAGAAAGACATGGTTTGCTACAGTCAAGTTGAGTCTAGTTGAGTAGAGTTAGCAGAATGTTCGAGTCATAGTAACAAAATCAGACGGTAGTTTACCCGTTCGCGCCGCAGCCGATAGAGATGAGCATCGACCGGATTCGAGGATCCTCCATGAAGGAGTCAAGAGCTTGTTGTCGCTTTTTCGAAGACATTGTCCCATCAACGCGAGCGTAAGGAAGTTGAAGCTCGTCCAGCGCTGTGCCAACGACGTCCAAAGTACTAGTCCAGAATGAAAATATTATGCTAACACCCACGTCAGATTCACCTGTTGGTGTCTGCAGGACTGCTTTACCTCTTGTCTGTCTCTGGTATCTCTTGAAGGTCTTTTTGCAAAGCCTTCATTTTGACTGGCAACGAAGAATTTGGTGCGGTCGCGAGAGTCGTCCAGGGATTCGATGGACTTACAGATAAGCATACACACGATGGTTGATGTTGACATGCGCCGGTATTTGAAGATATTGACGTCCTCGAAAGAGCGAAGCAGGAGGCACAAATCACTTTACCACACATGAATAAGCGTGGCTGTGATGACCCAGGGTCTTCGGTAGCATCGCTTGGGGGCTCATTGCCGTCGTCTGCCATTGAGAGATCTTTTCCGCAGACGGTACAGATTGCCATCCCTGCAGATAACATACTATCGAAAACTTCTTGTGAGTGAAGGGCATGAGAGTCTACACCATACGATTGCTGTCGATAGCAGGTGCCAAGGTTACATGTTTGACGGAGCCAATTGATTCTTGCTAGTACGTTCGAGTACAATCCGGCACTCTTAGACGCAGTCTCTTGCACCACGAATCCTATGACGCACTCGTTGATGGCCTTATAATGCTCGGATTCTTTCGCATTAAAGTCGACTTTGTGGATTCTGTCCCTTCGAGCAGGCAAATCCAGAGCTTTTTTGGAGCGTCGAAGGCATATTGAGGCAAGGAGGCTTCTCGTGAGCGAGTTGGGTACATCGGATTTCAACATCGCACCGAGTGATTTCATATCCTCGTCCGGTGAAGCTTTGAGAAAATTGAGCAAGCTTGCAAGATCTTCCCACTTGTTGCTTATCGGTGTTCCACTTAAAGCCCATCGCAAATGGCTTCGAAGGGCGCAGACGGCTTTAGCTCTCAAAGTCGTGCCGACACGGATCTCATGAGCTATTTTAGTAATGTGAGTATAAGTTCCTATTCCAGAATGCTATCTGGGTCTCACCTTCGTCCAAGACGACACGGCGCCAGGTGGTAGAGAAGAGTGGGCCTATGCTATTTGCTACCCTACGCCAGTCTGCTGAAACAACATCATAGGTCGTAATCACAATGTCGTATAAAAACATTTTTCTTGTATCATGGAAGCGTTTTGGCCCATGGTACCTACACCAGCGAAGGGTATCAGGGTGCAGGTGCGTTTCTAGCTCTCGCTCCCAGGTTTGGAGCAGCGAAGATTGCACAACAAGGAGTGTTGGACTTCGCCTCGGTGATCTTTCCGCGCAGTAAAGCCAGTCCATGGCTAGGAAAGAGATCATGCTCAGCGTTTTACCCAGACCTGGTATCGTTAGTAACGATTAGTCACAACAAAAACGAGCGGTCTATACCCATGGAGTCTGCCAAAATGCCCATTCCGGCGCGTACATCCGTTCGGTGATCTATAGCATTTTCACTGATACGGCTCCACTGACTAGTAGCAGTCAGTTATGATTTTCACATTTCCGACTCTCTATGATGCTTCTGCGACATACTCAGCAATTGTTGGAAAATCAGTGTTCATCGTTTTCCAGAGCTCGGTGTGGTTGCTAAGTTTGCCCCAGCCCAGCTCCCTCATTAGCATGAACGATAAAGCTCGTTTCTGATGGCTACTTGATGTGAGCACTCAAAATCTGTGAGGTTTCAATCGCCGTGGTACATGTGCTTACCTATACAATTTGGTTCTGATAGGGGCGGGTGCTTCTGTTTCCGGCAAAGAGTCTTGCGATTCCAAAGTAGCCGATGGATCAGCGCAAAACCCTAGCTCCTCGATATGAGACGAAAGTCGCTGAGACTCTAATTGAAACGTGGTAGGTGGGTTATCGTCTCTTCCCGAAAGACTCTGTGGATTGCGGTACGGGACGTCGAAATTGCAGTTCAGAGGCGGCTGGAGATTCTCATAGCACTCGGACAGGAATTCTCCTAGAGTCTCAAAGACGGCCATAGACCCATATATAACCACCGATAAGGTAGCAGAGTAATCCTTTGGTTGCACTGTGCCTAGGTCTTGCATTCGATGAGCTCGCCTGCGCCTGCGGGCTTGGGACAAAGCAGTAACCAAGTATAGCTGCAATACGAGGCCCTGCTCATCTTTTAGGATTCGGATGATCTTGGAGTAGCGAGCATCAAGTCTTCCAATCACAGAACCCGTGGTCAACTCAAGTTGCAAAAATTCTTGGCTGTTGGATGTAGGAGTCACATATCCGCCAGTCCTGAGAAAGACCGGCGGATATGTGACTTCTACATCCAAATACCTAGACTGTAATTGATGAACGGCAATATTCTCCAGCTATTTCCGCCTAGGGTTAGAGTGTACGGTACTGGTGGAATACGGAAGGGGAACACACCGCACCAAAACAGATCTCTTCTCTAGGGGGAGCCTTAGAGGATACGAGGTCGTAGCCTGACGTTGCAGAATCGTCGAATTGATATGCGTTGGAAGTAAGCGTAGGTCCAACGTTCTTAGCTACGGTTGACTGCACTGTCGTGGTAGAATGTGTAATGTCGGTTTCGCTCGCCATCGTGTGGGTGGTGTTATAAGACCGAATTTGCGAATAGACATTGTTGGTGCGAGCAATATCTGGTAGTGCCCCAGGAGCAGGTTGGGAGAAGCCCTGACCAGGAGCTGCATCGCTATAAACCCTTTCAGTCAGGTTGCATTCAACAGAGTTGTTGAAGGTTGTATGGTAGGTGTTATCCTCCAGGGTACGGTCCAAACGAGGTCTCTTCCGCGGCCTGAAATTCTGGCCGATGTCGAGCATCTTGGCTAACAACCTTTTCTAGTACCACTACGACTGCTCTCAGATATGAAAATTTTGTACGAAATATTCTATCGAGCCTTTTCCGCCGAATGTTCTGGGGAGTCCGTCGTGAAGCCTGGAGTGGCTCGGCCTCTAAGCCGCAAAATGTGCGGCAGAAACGCTAGGGATGTGGAAGATCGCACAGCCCCACCGCAACAAGCACAAGGCAAGTGCAGCCTTGTGACTTTTTGCAAGGCAGACTCATCTAAATGATAGCATTTGACCTCTTCAATGTTGTTGCTCAATCTTGAAGTTCTGTGATGGTCAAGCAAGCCAACGGCCCAGCTATGATAGCCTCGAACTTCCGAAATCCTCTGCTGACATTGTATTGACGGCTCTTGCTACCGGCAAGCCGTCTAAGCAGAGTAAAACCGCATCGTACTGCTGACCATTAAACGTTCACACCACCTCTACGAGCTACACTCCGCTGCAGTCCTTTGCCGTCAACATTCAAGCCGGTACCCCCATATCTAGATCTCTGTTGGCTTGAAGGAATCGGCGCCTAATTGGGAGCGGAATACCACGCTTCAAGAATCAAAAGCAAGATCCTGCATTCATCGCTTTACATAGCGCAAGAGCTGGCTACATTCGCGGGCTATACCCCCAGCGAAGTTCGTTGCTTCCTCAGTAACGACTCTCTATGACCTTGGTCATCCCGAACTTTAAGAACGCTGGAGACTCTACATGCGTGTGTAAAGCAGTGGATTGGCGATTCAACTGGCAGAAAAAGGACCATATACGAGACTAGGGCGTGCAATCGATTGATAAGCAGCCACCTCTAGAAGACACGGCACGGTGGATCCTGAGAGGCGGCTTACACCGTTGGTGGAGCGCCACGAGGACCAACATACTTTGCCGCACTGGAGTTCATGCTGAAGCCCATATTCTGCTGGCAGTATCAGTCTATTTACGTAGTTGAATGACTATCATGGCATTAGTATCAAGTGATACACTGCCGGCGTCATTCAGCAATGCATTTGAGCGACTCAGAGCCACGGTAAACATAGAAGACGCGCGAACATTTGCTTCAACAACCATGGAAGATGTCTGGAATGCTGCAAGACGCATTGAGCGCCAGCTGGAGGCGAAGAGATCTCTTCGTAGCTTTAATCGAATACAGAAGTTTCTAGCTGGTATTGAGCAGTACTCGAAAACTGTCGAAGTGTTATGTAACCAGACCCCTTACCTAGCATTTATTTGGGTACAATTCATAGCCACGATATATGATTTCCAGCTGACTTGTAATCTAGGCGCCCATCAAGCTCTTTTTGGAGGTCAGCAAAACTGCCTGGCGCGATCTTACGATCCTAAGACACATTGCATCAACATAATATATTTCGATGAGATCTCGCTAACTATTTGTGTGTGCAGATAGCCCAGGCCAACCTGTCCGCCCTGGAAAAGCTCATCGATGCCTACGCCATGATTGGCGAGGCTATGCCACGCTTTGACAGGCTTTCTGCAGCTTTCAGAGATGATCAAGACTTTCAGCAGGTGTTGGGACAGTTTTACGAGGACATTTTAGAATTTCATCGAAGGGCTTACAAATTTTTCCGGAGGCGTGGTAAGGTCCACATCCGATTCAACAGTCCCTAATCTGACGAGATATATTACCTAGCATGGAAGATCGTCTTCGAATCACTGTGGAAGACCTTCAACTTGCGGTTTGAGTTTATCTTGGAGAGTCTTAGGAAGCATCGAGATCTTATTGACCAAGAAGCCAACGCAATAGATATTGTTGAGGCGAAAGCTTGGAGGAGCAAGCAGCTAGGAGAGGTTCAGCGGCGACGCGAAGAACGTGCGGAAGATCTGGATAGGATGGAGCGGGAGGGACTCGCACGTCAAGTCAGAGAAGCTGTGGCATGGCTCGGTGCAAATGAGGAGCAGGAAGATACTCTGGAAAAGCTTCTGAGAGCACACGACAGCACGAATAGCCACTGGTCTCTGGCGACCCCCACAATTTTGTCTTGGATCGAGCAAGGTCGTGAGAAATTGTTTCTCTGGCTCAATGGGAAACCCGGAGCTGGTAAGTGCCAGTCAACCTCATCCATATCTGATGTGGGATTATTGCAATGTAGCCTTGAATTCATTTCTGTCGCGCCCTTCTACTGCACTTGTTTCTTATGCTAATTCCGGCTCAGGTAAGAGCGTGATATGTTCCAAGATCATTGAACACACTCAAGAAGAGACGGACATGGTGATGCTATTCTATTTCTGTCACCACTTCCAAACGTCCAAGGAACCAATCAGTGAAGTTTTAAAGAGCTTTGCTACTCAATTGCTAACCGCGAACCGTGGACTTGCGCCGTATATCTTGGACACTTTCGTGAATAATGGTCGGAAGCCTACGAAGAAGATTCTCGCAGAAATACTGGAGAAGCTAATTGCATCCTCGAGACCGATTAGGATCGTGGTTGACGGTCTGGATGAGTGGTCTCAAATTGATCAGGAGGATTTGGTAAAGGATTTATTTCGGATTAGAGGACCTTCCCCAGGGGCCTGCAAGATCTTATTCTCTAGCAGGAAAACTGCTCACCTAACCAAGCTACTACAATCAGAGCCAGCTTTCCGGCTAGATGACTACGTGGAGAACATCAACTCTAATATTGCCTCTTTTGTTAATGAACCGCTCACACGTCTTCGGCAGACATTTGGGCCTGAACTCATCAATGAGCTAGAAGGCGAAATCTTGAAAAGGGCCGATGGTATGTCAGTCTCCCATTCTTACGCTATTTGCTAAGTAAATTAGGTATGTTCCTATGGGTTAGGTTGATCTTGTATACCTTAGAGGGTCTGTATTATGAATCCGACGTACGAGAAACAATAAAGACACTCCCAGACGGTTTGGACGCTCTGTATGCCAACCTTACTGGAAACCTGGGTGGTGAGCTGATGGTTACTCAGTTATGAGAGGATACTATCGCGTATTTGCGGTAATGGACGTGATCCAAACCAACGCAGATCTATCCGAATCCTTCAGTGGATGTTAGTAGCTCAACGACCTTTGAGGCAGGCGGAGTTGGAAAGTGGTATTATACTTGATGATCAAGTCCCCCAAATAACAACAGCAACTAGAGCTCGAGGCAATGTACTGAGTCTGTGTTTCCCTCTCATTGAGATTGATGAAGTTCCTAATGGCTACGTCAACTTTTGCCACTTTACAGTCCTGGAGTTAGTGATTACATACCCTGAATTTGTCTCAGATTAGTTTCCTTGCTGACACATGTGTTATAGGTTTCTTCAAAAAAGCGATACTTATGCGGCGTTGCAGCCTGAGCAAGCACATATCACCGTGTCGCTATCCTGCGTTCTATACCTTGTGTCCAGTCTCAAATTCGTTGACCCGAGTGTTGCTCAGCGTGATATACGGAATCAAGTAATTCAACGCTTCCACGAGCTTCTTTTGTACGCCTGTGATCACTGGCTTGATCACCTCCAAGCATTGGCAGATAGACCAACACGCTTGTTAGCTGAACAATACACCTTGTCAAGCCTCCAGCAAGGTCTTGAGATGCTTTCCCATTCACATACCGAATTAGCCGTATCAAAAGGCTGGACTTGTGGGCAACAGATGGATGCCTTTCCTGCCTCACGAGATGACCTTTGGAGCTCCTTGGGAGTGTCACCCTCCGTCCGCAGACTTCTCAACCAAGGCTTGATGTCTACGGATCAGGTTTCTACTATGACGAGTGTACGTCCGGATCAATACAGTACGTTTATATTCAGATTGATCAATATCTTCGCCATCCGTACTGACCTCATACACAGTCCCATCGAATGGAAGCCGGGACCCTACCCTGTTCACAAGCGTTCGAGACCGGTACAAGAGCATAACTGAGGATATACTGAATCTTGAAAATCCTGCTGATCCGTTAATGCGTGAATTCAGGGTGAGCCACAGCTCAGGATCTTATCTCTGCTCCTATCCGGGTTGTCCTCGCGCTTCTCAGGGGTTTAGCTCACTAGAGCTTCGCCGGCAGCATGAAGAAAGCCATGCACCGCGGTTCCAATGTCCGAACCCAGCATGTGGTTTCTGGAGGTGTAGTAGTGAGGCCGCTCTGAGAAAACATACCGCTAAATATCATGATGGTCAAGACGTGTCTGGTGTACCCGATACCTTAAATAGCTCTGTGAGAGGAGTACCACAAGAGAGATCCCTCTTCCGGCTGTCTACGCCAAGAATTAGGTCCACAATGCAGGAATCCTCAATTGATGAATCTCTTACAGGCATAGGACCTTTAAAGGGGACCACGCTCGGCGAATATATTCCAGAGATGCTTCCACCGCTGTTTCCACCCCTTCGAGAATCTGTATCCCAGGTCTTCTTATATGATGAACAACAACATCGAGGCCGAACGGGATGGCAGGCCACAATCAATCAGAGAGAACGCCTGACCAACGTGAATAGTTTGTACGTAACATGAGCTCTAATACAACTTCCAAGGTTTAGAGTACTAATACTTGGATCGAAGGGTAATAGCAATGGAGCTTGCCGAACCTCATTCGAACCATCATGATCCTAACATGGAAGCGGTACAGTATGAATTGGAAGAGTTACGAAAAGCGCCGGACTACGTAAGTTCATTCATACCATAACCTTTCAGCAGAACTGAAATCTATGGAAGGATACCTACCTCAATGCGATTACACAGAAACTTAACGACATCCAACGAACTCGCCAGATACAGTCGTCTAGGGCGGAGGATGCCGCTAAACCCCCTAGCGGTATATTTCAGCATCTCTCGAGTGTGGGGGAATGGGACGGTTGGCTGGCTGGTTAAGGGAGATTGTGAAGGATGAACGGATGATAGGGACGATATAGAGACGAAATAAATTGGAGGTGTGGTGGAGGAGTTATCTATTTCAAGAATTTGCTTCGTTCGAGAGATTTAGACAGGTAGAGCGTGATATGATATGGATAGCTTAGCCGACTAGATAGATATGACATCTACACACCGGTCATCTAAGCCTATCTGATATGGTGAATATCCTCTCATCATCCAGCTCATCTCCTCATTCCAAGCTCTACGCATTCATCCCTCATCCATTCCCTCAATCC
>NAPT01000282.1:0-34749 GCA_002927785.1 Cladonia uncialis
TCCACCCTCCGCCCCCTCCTCACCCACGCCACCGACCGCTCCTTCAACGCCATCTCCGTCGACGGCTCCACCTCCACAAACGACACCCTCGCCATCCTCGCCAACGGCGCAGCCGGCGGCCCGCCCATCTCTTCCCCCACCTCAAAAGACGGCCTAGCAATGCAAGGAGTCCTCACAGACTTCACCCAACGACTATCGCAACTCGTCGTCCGCGACGGCGAAGGCGCCACGAAATTCGTCCGCGTCCGCATCACTAACTCCCCCTCCTTCACCGACACCAAAAAAATCGCCTCCACAATCGCTCGCGACCCGCTCGTTAAAACCGCGCTTTACGGCAAAGACGCTAACTGGGGCCGCATCCTCTGCGCTATAGGATACACACCCGATCTCTCCTCGGCTGACACCGTAATACCTGAGAAGACGAGCGTGAGTTTCGTGCCGGCGGATGGAAGCGAGGTTTTGAAATTGGTGGTGAATGGGGAGCCGGAGGCTGTGGATGAGACGCGGGCGGCGCAGATATTGGCTGATGAAGATCTGGAGATTCTGGTTGATCTTGGGGGGGGGAGGAGTGGGGAGGGGAAGGAGGAGGCGAGTTATTGGTTTTGTGATTTTAGTCATGAGTATGTGACGATCAATGGCGATTATCGGACGTGAGCTACTGTGTTGAAGGGTAACGTATAAAAGGCATTTTGATGTTGCGTCGAAGCTGTCGCTTAGTAGGTATATGAACATAAGCTAGCCAGTATATACCCAGGCACAAATCCAAAAGTATCTGGATGTTCTCGATATAGGCAGACTTTTGATTTAAGATTCCGCAGGCGATGCAATCATACATATATTTACACGGGCATATAAAGTCATATGCATGCCGTCTCTTCCTCATCTTCCTCCCGGCCGAATGGCCCCTAGGTAACTCTCCCAGACCTCTCATCTCTCACCAAGGCCTTCAGCCCATGACCATTCCTTTCAATCCAGCCATATCACCCTCCTTAGCGGCAATCTCGAAATAGCCGTAGATGATACTGCAAAAGCGTCATTATAAAGTTCTTAAGAAATAGAAGCTGAATGAAGGAGACTTACGTCACAGCCAACAAGATACCAGTACCACTCCCCAGAGCGCCCATAAGATCACTCGCAACGCTCAAAGCACCAATACAAGCGCCACCGAACGCAGCAGCGGTAGGAATGATTCGCTTCAGCTCCTTATACATACTCTGCTCGCGATGCCCAGCCATAACCAACCCTTGCTCCTTTAGCTGCTTCGCAACATCCCTTGGCGCAGAACCGCTGACTTCAATCCATGTTTTGGAAAAGATAGCGCAAGCGACCAGCATAAAGACGATGTAGATAGCGGTGTGTACTGGATCGAGCAGAGCCTCGGTGAAGTTCAGTGGTGGTGACATGTAATAAGCGATACCAGAAGCGGCATACAATTGGGCGCTGCCTTCACGGGGTTCCCAGACACCGAGAAGACGGACGAGGAGATTGTCGCCGAAGCGAGAGTACATCATTTGGCTGACGAGGAAAATGTTCGAGCTGAGCGCGGATTGTAACATGATAGGCATGTTGGAGGTGTAGAAAAGGCGGACTGGGTAACTGCCGCGCATGCCTCGTTGGCGGGAGGATTTGACGGGGATTTCTACGCGGAAGCCTTGGAGGTATATGACCTTTTGCAGGGTTAGTCGCTACTGTGACAGCGTAATTGGGAGTCTCATCTGGGATTAAGACTTACGGCAGCGAAGACAACAAGTGTAGCAAGCAGGTTCATGATGTTAGGAAGGTTCTGGCGGTAGAAGGCCTCTCTAAGCGCTCTCTGCTTGTCTGGCCATGTGAGAAGGAGGTGGAACAGGGCAATTACGGCGCCTTCAAATTCGGGTCCTCGGCCAGTATTTATGGTGGTGGGTGAGAAGGCCTTCCAGATGATAGATTCGCAGATGTTGGTAGCTATGAACAAAGATATTCCAGATCTGTAGCATGTCAGTACAGATCCTCTGAAGCCCACTTCGAGGTCCCTACCCAAGCCCATATCCCTTTTGTAGCAGCTCGTCAAGTAGAATAACAATAAGTCCAGCCACAACGAGTTGAACCACAAGAAGAACGCAGACACCAGCGCCGAGGTCCTTAGGCTGGCCATACAGGCCCGTAAGGACGAACACCATAGCTTGGCCGAAAGATAGGATGATAGCGAACAGCTTCTGTGCTGTC
Source organism: Cladonia uncialis (assembly GCA_002927785.1). NCBI lineage: Eukaryota > Fungi > Ascomycota > Lecanoromycetes > Lecanorales > Cladoniaceae > Cladonia > Cladonia uncialis. The sequence continues at coordinate 2,206 of NAPT01000282.1, forward strand.
TGGTATAACTCGCGGTCCGTTTTCAAGTCAAGGTTAACATCAATGAGGTGTGTACCGGCGAGAAGCTGAAAGACCATGCCCGAGGAGATAATTGGAGTAATTCCCAGCTCCATTAACGTCCCTCGATTACTCGCAAGCATCATCCGCAGCCAGTAAAGCGGATCACTATTGTCTGACGAAACGATGCCATACAAGGGCATCTGGCTCCTACGAACAGTCGCATAAGCACGAGCTCAAAGGGCGCACAGTTGAGGTGGTCTTACATCACCAAGAAAATAAGGAGCGTCAACCCTGTCCACATGAGCTTCTGGTTAAATGGTGTCTTCGCAGTCTCGGGCGCTGCGACCTCGGGCAGCAGGGGAGTGAAGGGCTTTATGAGGTCGAGGAATCGGAGACCGCTCATACTGGCGGTGGTGCCGCTGCGCGGACTTCAACTCTTAAAACGGACAGATGAACGCGGATGAAATGGTACTCCAAGCAATTAACGGATTCAAGGAATGAATTGAAGGGAGAGATCACGAGAGGAGAGTCTGGAAGGAGATGTAGCTGAGCATGGATTTTGGAGTTAAATGCTCGGGAAAGGACACATTTATTTTGCGCTAACCAAATGGGGCTTCGGCTCTCAGGGGATGCCAAGGAGCCACCTCACGTGAGAAAGTTAGGGTACATTATCACACAGGTTGGAGAGAATTATATTCAAACACTCTCGCTGATTGGGCTCATTATAGACGTTGCAATTCGAGAGCGGTCATGGATCGGAAGGACGTGCGCCTTCGGAAGTCCTTCAATATCATACGTATCAGATAAGCTATCCAAGCATCATGGCCTGTGATCCGATAGCTGAAATAACCACTTCTGTACACCGAATGCCAAATATCTGTACAGACTATTAATAGTCCTGTCCTCATTGTAAACCTGTCACCAGCTGTAAGTCCTTGATAATTCTCAAAGACCGTGTGCTAGACATGGTGTCGCCAACACCGTAGGAAAAGTATTACAAAAGCTGTATAACGCTAAAGTCTTCAACATGTAGAAAAGAAAGAGGTAGTGATCGCACCAAGTCGTGTCATAAGACATGGGCCATTCATATCCACATAAGCACCCGGAGGACCAGCCTAAGCTATCGGGGTCGGATTCGAATGGACGTAACGGCTACCAGACTGAAGCTCGTAAACTGGACGCTGAGGGAGACGACGGCGAGTCCAGTCGATGAATGTCATCTTCAACCGGGTCTCTGCCAAGGGTTTCTCAACTATCGCCGTCATCATCTGTACCCCCATCGTCTTTTGGCTCTAAGCCTGCGTCCAGACATGTCTTCTTCCAACGCTCAGCTTCCTTGTAGGCAGCCGACAACTCGTTCTTGAGCCTCTCAACGCTCGAGCTCAGTTCCGCAATGGCTTGATCGGTCAGCAGCTTCTCTAGGGTCCATTTCTCAATATTGCGGTTCTCGTTCTCCTTCAACTGTGTGATATACTGGACGCCCCTCTGTAGTATTGAGCCTTTATTCTTCTCGCAGTTCGGTACTATCTTTGCAAGTTCGTTGATGCCTTCATTGATGGTCTCTCGCCGTCTCCGTTCCACTGATAATCTTGGTAAGCGCGATCCTTGAACGCGGCCAGCAAGCTACTAACCTTCCTTGTGATTGTCTCTTCGGACCTTGTGCCATTCATCCGTGCCAACGGCAGGCTTAGCGCCACCTCCCCCGTCAGATGATTGTGCTGGTACAGTACCGTCTCCCTGATATGCATCGAGATTGTATGGAGTACCTTGCGTGTGGTGGTGTGGATGTTGATCCCCATCGGAACCGCCTGCCATATCGAACGAGGAGTCCATGTGTCGATCCCCATCAGTGCCTGAGCCGCTACTTGGAAAAGAGAGCTCAGTCGGCCGTGGTACTGTCAGCTGCGGCATATTCGCGGCGAGTGCCGCAGCTGCCGTAGTAGTGTTTGCGTTTGCAATATGCTGAGCTATCTGCTGGCCAATGGTTGTGAAATCGTTGGAGCTCGAGTCAGTTGAGAAAAGGTTGTGCGAGGAGTCTGGCGCATGGCCGTTTCCATGCACGTTGTTTGAGGCAGATAGAGGCCGCTGATTGGTTTTGCTCTTGTTTCCATTCGGGTCAGGAGAGGTACGCTTTCTCTTGTAAGACGTTTTGTGTTGGAGACTTTGCATCGCTTGGTCCATGGACGGATGTGGCCTTTCATGTTCCGAGTAGCTCCTTGTGGCTGACATGGTATTGGTCAGCTCAATGGACATATAGCGTGTAAGATGACCGCTTCTCCCAGATGCACAAAGTTGACCTAGTGCCGAGGTTAGCAATTTGGGGCATAGCAATATGGTATTTTGGTAGCATCCGCATACCTCAGGATGGCTAAGAGAGAAAGCTGTGTGCAGCACTGATATGCGTAACGGCTGCTTAGAATATGAACGTTGGCATACAAGAGCCCGCAGGTCCAAAGCCTGGTCTCTATAGCTCGCCGTAGAATGTCCTTGACCTTTGAGTTCCTGCTGCGAGCTCAGGAGGCGCTGGCTATCTTGCTGGATGGAAGGGAAGGCACGTTCGTAGTTCCCGTGGGTTCTACGATTCAGGCGCGCTCGTGTTGGAACTGCGCAAGGAGCAGTCAAATAGCTTCGGATGGGGCTGTCAACGCACAGGGGTCAGCAGCCATTCAACACGGTGTCATGTGTGTCTATCACGAGTCATGCAAGCATGCCTCTCACAGGAAAGCTGTCCAAGACCGATCGTGTCTTGGACCACACCCTCAAGGACCGTGGGTCACAAAGACCACGAGCTAGCCGGAGATACTTCGCAGATGATACGGCGGTGATGGCGCGTCTCAATGGTATTGTCTCTGACAGGACTGCTGCTGTAAGAGAATTGCTGCCATTGGCGTCTGAACGGCGGTGGTGATCGGTGCTTCGGAGATCGTGCGAAGCGAGTCCATTGCACATACATCATGCCCTTCTCTATGCAACAGAAAAGAGAAATATTACACAAAGTCGGAGGTACTTACGTGTGATCACGCGCTCGTCGTTGTGCTTGACCTGATATCGACTAAGGAGGTCACGGGATTAGAGATGGCGGGGTGGAGACTGATGGGGGTCATTGACGGAATGAGCAAATTACCCCAACACCCTCGACAATAGAAGACGGCGGCTACTGAATGACCCCCCTTCTCCTGTGGAAGGTTGAGACTCAACGGACATTGATTACTATTGATGGAGGTCACATGAGAGCTCCTGAGCCTGTGTTTTGATTCTCAATGCGGAGGCTTCTTGGGTCGTGATTGGTCTATGGTGGCTTAGGTGCGGGGCCACCCTTGGGGGGGTGGGTGTGCTCTAAAGCGACTATACAAACTATCGATAATACACCAAGGATAGTCCGATATACATGAACGTGGTAGCGATTCTGATGGTCTTAGTTTAAGCTGTCTTATGCAAGTCATCCAAGAGCTCCGGGCCGTGTCCTCCAGTAAGCGCAGGGTCAGAGGTCAGTAAGTCATAGCGTATATCTTCTGAGCACATGCTTCCTTAGATGTCTTTCCTTATCTCCCCGTCTCAGAGTTCGAGGTGCGATGGATTCTGCATGTGATATTGTTTGGATATCATAGCATCAGGTGTCTCATGTTGATAAAGCCACGCGGGGCATGCTTTCCGATTGGGGGGTCGACGAAAGCCACAAGAGCAAAATCTTCATCGAGCAACAGGAGAGCGTCAAAGGATTTTCGCAATGGGAATTTCATGGTTTAATCTAGGAGAAATATCAAGTGTGTGGCGTTTAAAGTCGTATCCTTTCTAAAGCGCAGAGCCAATCATGCAAGCTTTAATATTGTCTGGAGGTGAAAAGGCAACCCTTGAATTTTCAAAAACGAACATGCTCGCATGCAATAAGAAACACGATCGACCCTTCAGCTCCACCTCTCACCGCTCTCAGTCAATAATCGAGCCGCATGAAAGTTGTCCGCTGACCCATGGAAAGACTACTCCAACGTCATGCCTAGAAAGCCAGCCAAACGGTGCTTCGTGCGCCATGGGTGGATATTGGATTAGGAAAATGTCCGGACCATGTTGACCCCCACGAAACGAAACACGAAAGCCGAGAATCTGCACATATAATCGGTCAATGCAAGAATTTATCCAAGAAAATGCCGAGCCAATTGTTGAACTCTGTCGGGCATTCCAGATTTATCATGTGGCCAGCCTCGAACTCTTTAAGCTCGGCTCTCTCAATATTCTGGGCCACGTAATCCATGGCCGAGACCGTGCTGCTCTCATCATATTTTCCTTTCGCTACAATCGTTCCAACCTTGATTTGAGATAGACGCTGTGCTGCAGGCGGATTATTCAAATCCTCCTGGGGAATAGCTGAGCCTCCATTCCTAGCGATTTCCCTGGTGGCAATAGTTTTGCACCAGTTGTAGAGCTTTCCCCTGACGTTAGCATCGAGCCGGCCTTCATCTTCCTGGGGTCCGTCTCCCCAGATTCTTACGTTCGTTCTAGCAGCGTTCTCGATATCTTTCTCGGCCATGTATTGGTCTACAGTTCTGAACAGAGCGTCTTCGTCCGCTGTGTTGGCAATATCAAGTCCCCCAACTCCACCAGCACAAAGCACAAGCCCACTGACAAGCTCTGGAGAGGAAATCGCGAAATCAATTGCTATACAAGCCCCGCAACTTAGCCCGATGACTACGAATTTTCCATTAGATGACTGCCGCCTCTCGCCATCAGACGCAAGGAATGCCTCCGCAATACGTGCGGTGTGATCATGGTGCTTCACAGGAGAACGCGACTCCTTCGACAGGTAGCTTTCACTAGGTATAGATTCGCCATAACCAAGTAGATCATATCGTAAACAGCACCATCCCTTGTTAGTGAAGTACGCGACTTGGTCATCCCATAAGGTGTGGTCCGCCACACATGCATGAATGAATAGTAGTGTAGGCTTCAGAATGCTCTCGTCTTTGACGCTGTGTTTCCGAATTATCGGGCTGTCAGACCTCCAGAAGATGCGACCTTCCGTGACTTCATGGAAGTCTTTTACGGTTTGTACCCCGTCATCCTCCTGTAGAAGATAGCATCAGTTATGCATACCGAGCAAACTTTCACCAAGTCGCTGCTCCCAGAAATTGCCTTGCAGGGCTGACACCCCTAGAAACTTAGTGCTTCAGCACCGCTCGAAAGGACATTCTTCGCTACTCAGAGAGCTTAACATGTCTCGTATGTCCTCCATCCTCCTACAATGCATGGATAACGGAGCATGCCTTTGGGCTTGAGCAATGACATCAAGCAAATGCTCTACGCTTAATGTCTTTCGTAACGGAAAAGCCACGTACAGATAGATGCATCTGTGACTCCTAATCTGGCTGACTGATGTGATGATTGTATGCCAACCAACACACACTGGACACAATTTTCTTGGTCCCTCGAGATAATTCCATAAACTGACAATAACAGTCGGTGCTAAGACTGCCATCCACAGGACCGGGTTTAGGGCACCTTTTGGCCTCAGCCCTATTAGCTACTCAATAAGGCATTTTTTGCGGATTTTGCCGTTGCGGTGGATCACGGTGTGACGATTTGGCTCGGGATAGTTTCCCTAGCAGTCCCATTTCAATCAAGAGTTGCCTCCTTGTTATATCATCCTATGCTCAAAACTTCGAAATCTATCTGATCTTTAAAAGTCTTAAGCTAATCGCAACCTTCTCCGTGCAGATATAAAGCTGAAAATGCGTTTGTTTCAACCTATTTAAAAGCGCGAATTCCTTAGGTATCCGGTAAAAGCCTTGGGCATGTGACGGCATTCTGTTTGTTGAGGTATAGAATTAGACAATTATGGGTTTCTACGCGCCGATTATGGCAGGATCGATCCATCTCATGCTTGTGGGGAGTGCCGAGGGACTGTCCGGGCTAAATTGATATTGCGATGGCGGTATGATTCCAGACCTAGAGAGTAGTCACAACTTAAAGTAGCTTCTCCACCCAAAATCTTCCGCGTCTATTTATCCGTCTCCTCAGGCTTTGCTCTCTGATACAAGATTGTGATGTCGTCCCACCACCACTCATCTTCACTGTCTCAAGCGCTTTTTAATCCTTGTTGCTTCTGACCATCTTTATGAAGTTCTCTGGCTACACTTAGCAACCACCCCAACAACTATAGGGGCCTCGTCGAGCCACCGGAGATGGTTAGGGGTGGTTCGTTAAAGTTGATGGTTCCAGACATATTTTTTCTATATATCTCCCTAAACATCCACTGCACCTGCCATCAATTCCTCAAGAATCACGATATACAAGACACTGACTGCAACGGGGTCTTGACCGGAGGTGTGAAGGCGAACTTTAGCGTATCCCGCGTAATGGTAAGTGATTTGTCTTTACAATGTAAAATATAATACCGCTTCCCTGCCAGCGAAATCTTCCAGTGGCAGACTTAGGATTTTATTAACATCCTTGATATCTGTCTTGAGTCTGAATACCTTATTTAAGCGTCTATAATCTCCGCCCTATAGTAAAAAGAACTCGGTGTCTAAGATCGATTACTGTATGATAGAGCTTTTGAGTTGAGGCTCCGGTTTCCTCTTAGCTTCATTTCTCAGAAACCTCGATTTTATGCCTGAAGAAATATTTGACCGCTCTAAACAGGCCTTGAGACTCATTGGACCTTAGTCACTTGGCTTTAACCCAAGTATAATATCATCAAGCGATAACAGGATGCCAAACTTTGCTTTGACCGTGTCGAGGACCCAGAAACGAGCATTTTACATCAAGCGAAGATCAGTCAATCGGGGATCAAGAATCTGCTGATACAAAGTCTGCATGATGCCTATAGCAATTATTGCTGAAGTCCAATTATCCTCCGGATAGCCAACATCTGGGACAGACCTTATATAACCTTTGGCATCCTCGAGAATACAATCGTCCTCAATGAATGTTGAGATTAACCCAACAGTAGAAAAGGATCTAGCCGTGCAATCTTGAAAACGATTATAAAAGTCTGGTAGCCTAAAGGCCGTACCTATATATCTAAAACGGTTTACATAATCGAACAGTGCTGTTGTGGTCAATTCTCGGGTTTTGCAAAACCGCAGATGCCCGCTAAGATGTTGGCTCCGCTGCGGGCCGCTCCGGTCTAGAAATTTACCGTTGAAGTAAAAAAAGCAATGGAAATGTTACGGTACAGCATGCGGAATTTGGCGAACATGGTGAAGAGCAATGCAACCATCACTCCTCTGACAAGCTTTGGGTATCTATACCTACCTATAGCTTTTCAAAGCTTATCTGGACTTAGCCTTTGAAGATTGAGGCAGGTCATGCGCTAATAGTACGGAATACTGCCTGGTTTCTTTAAAGCTGTTGCAATATGCCATCCTATCTTAGCCTATCTTACCCTGGCTTAGCCAGCTTGGCCAGCTTAGCCAGCTTAGCTACCGCATATACTCATTTCACATAGTATTACCATTCTAGCGCATTCTGCCCCTATTACTGCCCGTCATAGCTGCTGAGCTTCATGTATATTAGGACCATCCTTCAGTAGATTCTAGATCCTCAGGCTATGCAGTATTTACCACCTAATTGTTCCCTTGCAGTATTGCGAGAAAAGCTCAGCACACTTGGTACTATTGAGTATTTGGAAGATAATGCAAAAAGGTGGTTTCCCGCGGTAGCTTATGCCTGCTACTCAAGCAAATCGCCGGCCATGATGAAGTCCCCGGCAGCCGTTATTAACATACTGTCGTGTTTCTGACGAGGCTAGTAATCGTCAAGTAGCGCCAGGACTTTTTGTCAGAAGTTGGCGCAATTGCTTTTCTCAGCAACTTGCTAGAGCTTCTTGGCGATTTTCTCATCGCTGACATAAACGCATACGGAAAGAGGATTTCGTCGTCTCACGAGGTTGACCACAAAACTTCCTGGGCACCGACTGTTGTCACCCCAATGACCAGTTCTAGGGCACCTTCATGCATGAGCCCCGCCGGCTACTGGACTCACCCCAGCCAGATCAATTAGTGAAGTTCATAACCCATTGATTCTGCAGATACAAAATCATTACAGATCAAGCACCTTGAGTGGCCAGGACTCTGACTATTGATGTAGTCTCATCTAAGCTACACTATACACGTGAAACGCCGGTAGGTTCTAGGCTTTCACGTCATGGTAGCGCCTGGTGGACTTGCTCCAGGTCTCATTTCCACTCATGTGGTGTTCAAGCCCATCCACGTATAAGGCCAAGCTGATGCTACAGCTTTCAGCCTTCCGTGCCAACATCAGCTCTTCATGAACGTGTTCCTATTCACGGCAGATGGACCAAAGGACTCGCTTGGATGGTTCCACGTCAAGGCCTACCTCAGCCCCAATGATCTGGACTGCGTTGCAGAGTTTACCACCCTCCTTGTGTGCGCGCTCTGCAGTCCGGAGCTCTTTCTCATAGCTGTATACGTCATTGACAACAGAGATGTGTCGGCCGACATTCTTCTCTATGTCGGCTACAGACGCGAGCTCCTCCGTAGAGAGCTTCAAATCCATTGAGAAGCGTGTAAGGGCGGCGAGCAAGCTAATATATGCTGTCAGCCAGCGCAAATCTGGGGATAAACAGTCTCTTACGCCTGCCCAACGTCTCCTTGACGGTAGTCTAGATAGTGATCGAGGCCTTCAATCGAAAGTCGTTCTTTCGACGTCTGTGCCCGCATGAATGTAAAGACGGGCTGGAGGACCTCATCTGCCAATGTCCTATCGCATGCTCGCATGGATTCCCATAGGTCGAACATGATCCATTCCCTTGGGACTGTACGATCTGGTAAGCTACCGCCAATACAGAAACGCATCAAGCTTTCGTTGTATGCTTCCCCGTTCTTTAATGACATGCTTTCAAGTTCATCTAGCCAATATTTGTTAGCATCTTAAGATACAAGCATTGATTATATATATACCATCCACAAGAAAAAGGATTGTAAGAAGAGAGCAGACGTATCGAATGCGGTCATCACGGGCCTTGGGGAAGTATAGACATGTGACACAAGAGAAACCTGCCGCAACGAATTTTCCTTTGGCCTTCTCGCTGTCGAAATTCCAGTGCTCCAGATAGAACCCATCCACATCACGTGTTACCTCCTCAATAAGAGGATGGTGAATAGATTTGAAGATGCTGGACGGAGGGGAGGGCGTCTGGGCAGTTGGCTCGGTTGAGTGAGGCATTGTTCAAGGTTAAGAGGTCAAGATCTCAGTCGGACTTGGTTAGTCTGTTCGTAGAGGATCAGGAAACCTAAAAGGCACGGTATATCCCTGTACACATATAACGAACATCAACAACGGTATGAGGTGTAGATGCAATTCTCTATTCTGTGTGGTGTGCATTAAGGGCTGGGAGCTGGCAATCTTGACCGTCAACGTAAACCATCCGACCCAATTGTCTCCGCAATCATTCCTAATTAGGAAAAAGCCGAGAGCTGATGTTGCTCTGCAGATCTCTGTCATCAGCACTTGCCGAGCTGTCATTATCATCGTCCCTAAGGGATTCCTGGACTACGCCCGACAAGCCTCCATGACGAGACACAGATACCGGGTAGCCAGATACTTACAAACGAGATCATTGCCGAAGGCCAATGGGGAATGACGCCGTATATGCCCGTGGATCTTGTGGTGCCCTAGACATGCGATTCGTAGCTGTTTCAGATGAAGGCTGCATAAACCGGGGCCTATCCTAAGCCCAAAAAGGATCATTTTAGGAACGACACTGTGAACGTAATCAAGTACTCGACGGCGTAGCTGTAGATATGACAAGCCTCGATGTTTCAACAAGAGTGCTTTAAGAACTCCTGTTTTACGTTCCCATGAAGAGCAAGACACTTGCCCGGATCTCAAATAATGGCGTTTGACTGGCGATTCGAAATGCTCATCATGTGCCTGACACTGGCCTGTGGCGTAGGGGCCCAAAGCCCATTGACAAATGCTGCCTGCCAGCTGCTAGCAACGCAGTACCCTCAGCAACTGTACCAGCCCGGGTCCCCGTCCTATTCCAACGAGACGCGAAGTATGTTTTAACTTGCAGCATGCACCTCAATATTCCTGTAGGGAGGCTGACATATGTTCGAATAGGCTTCTGGTCGAAAACAACCATACTGGAGCCATACTGCGTTTTTTCTCCGCAAAACGCCAATGACGTCGCTGCTGCACTAGTGATACTGAATTCCCCTCAAACTCAATTTGCAGTCCGAGGCAATGGACACATGACGGTGAAGGGCGCAGCTTCAACCAATCAAGGTGTTCTGATCGCCTTGACAAAGTTGAGAGAAACAACTATGAACCCTGAGCAGACAATTGCTAGCGTGGGTCCAGGGTTGACATGGTTCGACGTATACAATTGGATTGAGCCATACGGCAAAGCAGTTCTAGGTGGTCGCTATGCACCCGTTGGCGTCTCGGGCTACCTCCTGGGCGGTGGCATTAGCTATTATAGTGGACAATACGGCTGGGCAGCCAATAGCGTATTGGGTTACGAGCTAGTGACAGCGGACAGCAAGATCCTCACTGTCAGCCAGACCTCGTATACTGATCTTTTCTGGGCATTGAAGGGTGGTTCCGGGAACTTTGGAGTTGTCACTCGATTTGACCTTGCCACACACCCAGGTTCAGATGTCTATGCTGGAACTGTCACATACGACTCATCCGCAACGACGAGCTTTGTAGAAGCGTTGGAAGCTTTCGTGAGCCCTGGTGGTGGGATAGACGACCCTTACTCAGCAATTCTCCCAAACTTGGCTATCGATCCTCAGTCCGGCGAGATGACAGCTAACGCATTCGTCTTCAATAACGCCAATGATACATCATCTTTCACAAATTTCACAACACTCACAACCCTAACAAATACCGTGAGCCGAAGGCCGTACGACAATTTCATCGCCGAGTCGGTATCGAGTGGGAATCGGAGCTTCCGGTATGTACGGTGTTACACTGTGATTGGGTAAGGCACCCAGACTAATCATCCAGTGATGTTTTCTATGCCACGGGCCTGAAAGCCTCGAGCGAGAGCATCAGGCTCATTATCGATACCATCAGTGGCGACGTGGTTGCAGCACTGAAGGACACTTCGGCTTCTTCAATTGCACTCTCGATACAGCCTATTGGGAAATCATGGCTTGAGGCTGCGCGAGGAGCGGGTGGGGACGCCATTGATCTTGACCCTAACAATGGTGATCTGATCGGTATGGAACGCGCTTACATTGTCCGTCCTATTCGTCAGGCCACTAACACATGCATTAGCCATGAATCTGTATGTCGAATGGTCCGATGAATCGGATGATGCCGTGGTTGCACAATTTGCTCAGGATGCGTTGGGCACACTTGATCAAAACTCCAAAGCCGCAAGTTTATATTATCCATTTGTATACATCAACGACGCGGGTATGGGCGAGAACCCATTCCTGCTTTATGGCACTGGCACGAGTTTGCCAACTATGAGAGCTATACGACAGAAGTATGATCCAACAGGAATGTTTCAATATTTGCAACCGGGAGGATTCAAGCTCGGTGTGTAGTCTAATAGTATTAGTATTAGACATGCACGGCTCTCACAGTAGCTAAAATAGCTAGATATGATCACTTCCTCGAGGATCCGTGGCAGCTTGCTGTGCTCTTGACAATTCGAAATTTTCTTTGCCAAACCACACGGGTCGTAGTTCCGCAATAGGCTCCTCAAGCTCGGTATAGCGGGTCCCAAGGGTCATGATAACTCTCCCATTCCATCGGCCTTCATGCAATATATCCGCCTCTTTCTCTTTGCCATATGCCTCGACACCGCGGGACTGCCTTGCAGTGGCGGAGTAAACAAGGGCGAGTCCCACAAATTCTGGTGTACTCACTGGCAAGCCGGCCGCATCTATTGGCTTGACAAATTCCCTAATTAATGGTGTGTATGTCGCTGATGGCGCAACAGCATTAATGGTAATGTTTGTTGTCGGGAGCGTAGACCGCAGGGATCGAACAAGACCAATAAGCTAAGCTCTTTTCAGCATGGCGCGCTAAGAAGTAGTTCGCCACCTTTGGAAAGCTTACAGCGGATTTCAGTGCGCTGTAAAGTGGTATACCAATTTCTGGAGAATAAGCTGTTGAACTTGATGTGAGGACAATGCTCCCTCCCTCGCTCTGATCTTTCATAATCCTCCAACTTAGCTTGATGACGTTGAGGACGGAGCGCAGATTTACGTCCAATACCGGATATGTAGGCTCAAGCGGACAGCCTTCCACGTCAACAGCGAAATCATCCTGGAGGAATGGCTCGTTCTCTGAAATTCCAGCATTGGCGAAGACCATATCAATGTGGTCAATGCTCATAAAGATGCTGTAAAGCTCACTCCAATTCGTTACATTGCATTTCTTGTACGTGATTAGTGAAGAGTCAGGCTCCTCCTCCGGTTTATTAAGGTCCAGGATAAACACTTTCGCACCATGTCTGGCAAGGATCTGGGCAGTAGCGAAACCAATTCCCGATGCTCCACCTTGTGTGGTCAATGTCAGCGGAACGATATACTGAGCTTTTTCTTGGACGGCTTACCAGTAACGATAGCAACTTTCCCCACTAGGGATGGTACCTCCGCCTCTTCAATCCAAAGACTTGACATTACGCTTTTTGGTAGCATATATAGCGTGGTGTTCCGGGTTTCTTCCTGGGCTGCGATACGAAAAATATATGGTCTATATATACGGGTCCCAAACGTACTTGTCATTGTAGCTTAGCTTCTTAGTGGCTATCATCGCGCGTTTGTAACGTTTCTACCACGACATCATGCGGGGTCTCGCTTACGGAGATTTCCACTCTGGGCAAGTGGGGAAGATCTAGAGATGTATGTATCGTGTCTATGATCGCCTAAAGTGACACCGGAATGCAAATGATTTTCTACTTTTTCAACTTTCATTATTTACCCTATTCGTTAACCTGATCTGTAGTACAGGCTTCTTCCACAACGTGTGCATTTTGGATTGTCCTTGCCAGTCTACGTCCGGGGGAACTAGATTTAAGTCATATCTGTAATAAATTTTGGCTAAAATGATGCGCAATTCCATCCAACCCAGGCTTTTGTAGTCAGTCATAGCTCTCATGCTAAGGGAAAATAAGCGTACCTTTGCCCGAGGCAACCCCTTGAACCTAGAGAAAAGGGCTGGCTTGCATCTATGATGTCCTTCTCATTTCTCATAAGCCATCTTTCTGGTTCGAATTGATAGGGCCTCTCAAAGTTTTTCGAATCTAGACAAGCAGCATAGGGGTTGGTGGAAACGACAGTCTGCGATCCGATCAGATCGATTGCACGTTTGTGGGATGTGATGACATGTCTTACCTTAGCTGGCAACCAGTGACCATCGACTGTATCACCTCTATCGGGTACAATCCTTGGGAGCGCGAATGGAAGTGGTGGGTATATTCGCAAACCCTCCAGGATGACGGCGTTAAGATATTCAAGGTTACTTGTCGTCGCTGCGTTGATGTCTTGATACTTTGCGAAGCCGTTGCAAATCTCTTTCTTGACTCGTTCTAGTGCCCGTGGTGTATGACAGAGATAGTACACAATACAGGATAGAGCCGTTGCCGTAGTCTCACTTCCAGCTAAGACAAAATCTGACGCATGTGCTGCTATCTGTACGTCTGGAATGCTGTCCTCGTCTCGACAACTTAATATTCGAGTCATAAAGTCTTTGCGGTTAGTCTTCCTGCCAATGCGCTTCTGAACCAGATCGATCGCATAACGCTCATTGATTTTCGTATCTGCAATAGCCTTCTGTATAGGCCCAGGTGCAACCGTCATCACGAATCTCGCAAGCAAAGGGAATCGTTGGAAGCAGTCTGCGAGGGCGCCCTATGTCATCGCCCCCCTAATTCGGGATATCCAAGGGTGTGTAACTCCAGATTCCACCCCCCGGAAAGTTTCCCCAAACGCCAAGTCGCCAATGATGTCGAAAGTCAGTATATTAAACCACTGCGTGATATCAAAGTTTTTGTCTTTGCCAACGTACTCCTGAATACGCTCCATGAATTCGTCTATAATGGCTTGGATCAAGCCCTCCTGCTCCAAGACAGTATTGCCGACTGAGTCTCCAACCCTAGATGCAAAAATGCAGACTTCAAGCGTGCCAAAATTGTTTTCCACTTGCTTATCTGGAGTCTGACCAATGTAGCAAAAACGTAAAGCTGCTCTAGATCGTCAATATCATAACTCTTCAGGAATATAGTTGGATCCTTGGTTCGTGAGTCTTCTGGCGTGTCGATAGTTGCAGTCAGACTCGTCTCTTTGTCGTTCTCATGTTCTGTATTCACACGCGGCTCGAAACCGGATAGAGCCTTGTCCAAGCTGGCAACGACAATCTGGCAGAGGTTGATGAGGAGCATGGTGAACCTAGATGTATTCATGCAATTTCCACAAGTAGCCAGCTCAGAACATTGGATCAGGGCATACTTCGAAAGTTTCAAAGTGCGATTAAGCGGGTCCGAGCTGCTTCGATGGTCGTCTGTTTGCAATTTCTCGAGAAGGTCTAGCGCTGCCAGTATGCATTGACACGAAGCAATAGGTTTATTGGGCGGAGAGAACAGTCTACTTGGCTCTGGTACATCTGGTACAATTGGTTGTGCTTGCGGATATCCCCCATGGGCCTCTGATCCTGCATCAGTGCTTTCAGCCAGGGCCGGACCTTCCATACCGCTCATTGAGGGGTATTCTGAGATGTTGGTATTCAAAGGCTCTATAAGACCGTCGTTATGAACGTTAGAAGGGATTAAGGGGAGTACTGGACTGCTGGACCTTGGAAATCCCAACGCGTCTCCTATGTTCGCCATTAACAGTATATTCGCAAAATAGGTGGTTATCTCTAAACTCACTAAAATCGGCATCACTGAGGGATGCTGTCCCGGTGCGAGTCCCATCAAGGTACGAGCCAAGGTAATCGTCATCAATCAGGGCGTAATTGCATAGTGTAGAATCGCTAGTAGACTGCCAAATGCCGTCTAATTCTGGCGTACGGTCTGAACTAGACAGAAAGGTTGCTCCGACCCTGGGATCCGACAAACCATCCAGAAGGTCGTTCGGTAGCTCGAAGACATCGGTACCATTCGAATCATCTTGGCAGTACGATACCTGCTGGTTCGAGTGTGACTTGGTCGAGTTCGTCAATAAGGATCTCGAAAAGTCATTAGAGCTGGCGTCGTAGGTATTATCTCCCTCGCTCGGAGTTGGAATCGGCGTTGGGCTCAAGAAGTCCTGCTCTGTCCTTCGAATTGAAACATTTGCATTTGATTTTGATACTGAAGCAGTCCTCCCTTGCCTAGCACCCTTTTTGTACAACGCTTCAGTGTACTCGCAATCCACGCCGCGAGCTACGCATCGCTGACAGCCAGTTTGCTCCCCTGAGCATTTCAACTGGAAAAGTGTTGTCAATGACTGTTTCATCCGTTCTTCCAGACTCCACACAGAATATATCACTTCGTACCTTCTTAGATCTACAATTTTTGCAGGCAAGGCGTAGGTTCGTGGGCCCAGATCGCTCGACCGAGACGGAGTTCTGGTTACACCGTAGTGTAGCGAACATAACTTGAGCTCTCTAGTGCTGGACGTATAGACAAGAAACTAAGACAAGGACTAAATGACGGAGAGCAAGTGAGATTAATGACCGTGCACAACGTTGAGAATATGCCTGGAAATGGTCAGCAAGTCAGCGAATTGTTTCTTATTCACCCTCATCAGCCACACAATGTATTTACTACTTGTATTAGGGTACTTTAATATGTGTAACAATTACACCCACCTCTATAATTGGACAATTCGATTGCCAGGGTGCCCACCACATTGAAAGATAGCTGGTCATTCACGGGCCGCACCGCCTTTATCAGCCCCTTGCTTGCATCACATGGAGGGGAAAATCTCCGAGCGGCACGAAAAATGCAGCAGGTCGATTGTAAGCACACCAGCGTCACCAAACTCCCCAGATCGGCCTGGTACGCATGCGTATGTGGCCTGTTGCGCACGCGTACGTGGACGACAATGGTGTAGTCGTACCAGATTGGTCTGAATCCTCCTATCTACCCGCAGGAGCTGCTAGGAAGGCAAGAATCCCACGTCTCCAGTCGACAAAGTTACGAAATTATTGTCTGACCAGAGCTTACAGACGATACAAACAGCGCTAAGCAAGCTGCTGGTTGCTGGTCTTACAGTGCAATGCAAAATCCGTTATCTTCAGGGTCCAATGATATCCATTAACTGCCAGAGGACGCTAAATGATCAGCGATATGTGGAAAGACACTTATCGCAGGATTATGGGGCGTTTTGGAGGTCAGCCTGCCTTGTGTAGTGGTATCCCGGGATGGCCTCCTGTCGGATGAACCTGGAACCCGCATCCCGAGTGTTAGAAGCCTGCTGATGTACAATGACAAGGATTACTAGAATTTTTTAATAGAGCATTTCCTGAACGCTAGCTCGGTTCCTGTGGACTGAGGGGTTGTTGTCCTGTTCGCCCCATACGCTGCCACTAGTACATACCAGGCTCGTGGCCTAAGATTCGGGCCGCTCCGGCTTGGAAAACGTAAAGTGAAGTAATGGGCAGCTATTTCAGCAAACAAAGTTTGGCACACAACGTGAGAGGCGATACCAATGCTGCGCGTCCGAGAACCTCGCAACCGTCATGCGTTCCAACGCCTTTTCATACGCCAATTGAGCTTAGCCTATGATTTACTTGAGCCTGCAAAGGTGGAGGCAGGTCGTGCCCCGCTAATAATTCTTCATGGTCTCTTCGGCTCCAAGCAGAACAATCGGAGCATCAGTAAGTAAGGAATTTCTGCCGTAATCTAGAGGATCATCCGCTGACTGGGTTAGGGTACTCGCGAGGGACTTAAAGAGACCAGTGTACGCGCTTGTCAGTCCATTAGAATGCCCTACCAAGCGATAATTATCAACGGCTGATCGAGAAAGGATCTGAGGAATCATGGCGAATCACCCCATGACCCTACACATACTTATTCGGCAATGGCCGATGACGTGGAGGAATTCATATCTAAGCATAAGCTCCATGTACCTGTCATGATAGGCCATTCCATGTCAGTCTTGGCTTGCTGTCTCCCATACGGAACGAGAGAATGTATTGCGCAGTACTAAATGCGTTAAAGGGGTGCCAAAGTGGCTATGACCGTTGCATTAAGATCACCAGAAAGGGTTTCAGCGCTTGTCCCTGTCGATAATGCACCTGTGGATGCCAGTTTGAGCAGCGATTTCCCCAAATATATACAAGGCATGCGGGAGGTTGACGAGGCTGGTGTCAAAAAACAAGTAGAGGCAGATAACGTTCTGAAGAACTACGTAGAGGTTAGATGAGGATCTCCATATGTTGTGTTGGGAATATATTGACAACCGCAGGCGCTTCCCATCCGACAATTCCTTCTCACCAATCTCATTCCATCACCGAATAGAGAACATCTCCAGTTCCGCATTCCGTTAAAGATACTTGCTGCGAGCCTTGACTACATGGGCGATTTCCCATTCAAAGATCCGGACGAAGCTCGCTATGATGGGCCAACACTCGTTATACGTGGCACAAAGAGTCATTATGTGCCAGATGATGTGCTGCCGCTGATTGGCCGGTTTTTCCCAAGGTTCGAGTTGCGGGATATTGAGAGCGGCCATTGGGTGATTTCGGAGAAGCCAGAGGCTTTCAGACAGGCTGTTGTGGACTTTTTGCAGGAGAAAGAAGCACGAGATGACTGAGTCAATCCAACGTGTCATAATGCCCCCAACGATTCGTTTGGACTATGAAGAGTCATGGCACTTGGGACCGTTGAGACTGTATAAATGCTGGAAGGGGAATATGGTCAGGCCAGTCGAAATATTGAGCCGTCAAGCTCAAACTCCCAGTAAACGGGGTATTGCCGTATGAGGGGTCGTTATTACACTATGGGCAGAGCCACAAAGGTCTCATCTTTCATTAGATCTACATGACCAAGTGAGGTTGGTCGCTACAAGATACCCATGACTGTGTCATCGAGATCGCGGGAAGCTAGAACATATATTGACAGAGGAAACGGCTGTGCACGTATAAATCATTTTTGTTCTGCGCCAGTGCCTGTGAAGACATGTTTGTTCAGTACTGCTGTTCAAGCAGCTACTCTAGCTAATGAACCCTTCAGCCCCTTCACGTGATTGTTCAAACCTCATCCAGCACCTGCTCCTTAAACTCTCGCTCCACCTTCTGTCCTTGTTCATCTGTAGTCGATTCGCCATGCAGGTTGAGGAGAGCACCAAGGTCGAATTTGGGTGCTTTTAGGAGCTTGACTTTCCGGATGTGGACCTGTAGGAATATTAGCATGAATATAATAGCTAGGAACGTAGCAGGCAATGTACGTTTTGAAGTGGATAAATGCCCTGGGTAGCCTTCTCGATCTCACGACCAATAACTTCGGGAATCAGCTTCGTAGTCAACTGAGAAAGCGTGCAGTTCGAGGCTTCGCGTTGGATTATCTCGACCATCTTCTTGCGAATGGCGCGAATTTGCGAGGATGCGGCATATGTAGTCTTTTTGATTTGGTTCGGTCGTCGCTTGGTGAACGCGATGGCGAAGAGGCGGAGGAGATAATCATCGGTGGATTTGACGACGACGTTGGCTTCAATGAGAGACTGCCACTTGCGGACCAACGATCGTAGTTTGTCTGACGTGAAGTCGAGACCGTGGAAATTCGTGAGGCAATTCTTGCCTTGGACTTCGTCTACCCTGAGCTTGACCTTTCGGAATGCGTGGTCCTCGTCTTTCTGTAGATCGGCCAGGGAAACCTCGAAAATTCTTCCCTTCAGTGCATCATTGGCGTTCTTGAGACCAGTTGTCCGGTTGACGAGTGTTTTGCCCACGCTTGGAAATATCAGCAACTGGCGGTTTGGAAAGGGAAGGATGTGCGTACTCTCGAACCTGGAAGGTAGATGGTGCCTAGACAATATTAGACGGGCAGATAGATCACGGCAATGCTACACACCTTGACTGAGTACCAGTCTTTGCGAGTAAAAGGATCTTGGGTTCTCTTCTTGAGACCTTTCTTGCCCTTCGAAAGGCGCTTATTCCTAAGGCGGGCGTTAGCACCTGGCACGACCTGAAATTGCCACACTCATGAGGTGGAAGGGATGATACTGACTTTCCGACAGCCATGATTGCGGTCAAATGCAATCTAGGACTGTACGAGCGCAGGTGTTGATGACTTCGATGTGGTGGATTTCGTCAATTTAGATATTAGAGACGCACAAATGTTTAGCGAGACGCTAAGGTTTAGCGCGTCCGCCCTCGATCCCCAGAATTAGTCGAGCATA
Source organism: Cladonia uncialis (assembly GCA_002927785.1). Taxonomy (NCBI): domain Eukaryota; kingdom Fungi; phylum Ascomycota; class Lecanoromycetes; order Lecanorales; family Cladoniaceae; genus Cladonia; species Cladonia uncialis. The sequence continues at coordinate 21,513 of NAPT01000282.1, forward strand.
CAAACGATGCCAACAGCATCTCAATCTCTTGAGAACGATAGTAAAGTGGAGGATCCATCCCTCCAGCTCTACACTACAAGCTTGTCTCATGCCGCTGCGGTCAACCCTTTCCTCGGCTTTCCACTTTTATTGCTTGCCCGTCCAGCCCTACTTTAGGCTACTCGAATGGAGTGCAGTGGGCACCTTGTTTCGCAAATCTTATCTCAAGTAGAGAAACCTATTCAATATCTGTTTCTTTGAGAATTGAGAACTACGAGAGTCCCGCCTTGAGACATCTCATCAATTTCATCATAGCTAAAGGTAAGATATCAATTTGCTTATGCCAGTTCACAGCCTCTGTACTCAAAATTTTCGAGCATCAAGGTTGTCTTCACACTGATTGATCTGTCCAACCCTTCCCCGACAACCGCAGGGTATCATATAAGGTCTTTATGTAGCCGCAAATTGAGAGCTTTGGTATCTTCGCCACGCACGAAGGACCAAACATGAATTTCTAATGGACCTAAAAATCTTACTACACCAGATCTTAAGCGTAAGGCTCTACGGATTTTAACCATTCAACGATAGCATTCTTGGATCCGTCTTGTCATGGTCTTGCATATATCATCCCACGCATATTTCAATGGTCAACATCTTCCCAAGCTCTGCCGTGTACTTCACTGAGTTCAGCTATATTCATGACTTTTCCAGTCGTGAAGTAGCCGCTGTGAACTTTTGCGTCGATCTCCACCCTACTATCTTCCGGTATGAGTTCGTCGGGTATGGGAATACGTTCGTGAATTGGTATGCCTTGCTCGACTATAGCGTCATACTTCATGTTCGACATGCTGAGCATCCGGTCAATCTTGGTAATGCCTAACCAATGCAGTATATCAGGCATAAGGGCCTGAAACCGCATATCCTTGACCCCAGCGATGTTCTCTGTTCTTTTGAAATATTCGCTAGCACGGTCCGCCCCTCGTTTGCGAGCATTGTACACAAGGTATTTAGTCACTTCCCCCAATGCTCGTCCTTCCTTTCGGAAATAGATGACAACGCCACTCCCCCCCTGCTGTGCCTCTTTGACTGCCTCTTCGACCCCAAATATCAGATACGGACGACAGGTACAAATGTCAGAACCAAAGACATCACTTCCATTGCACTCGTCATGTACACGGAGCGCTAGTTTAACGCTAGGGTCTGACATCTTGGCGGGATCACCGAAGCAGTAGACAGTTAATCCACCGATTGGGGGGAGGAAAAGTTTGATGTCTCCTCGAGTGATAAGCTCAGGGAAGGACCCTCCAGTGTTCTCGAAAAGAGATCTCCGCAACGCCCCCTCGTCAATGCCGAAGCGCTCAGCCACCCCAGGGAGATACCAGACAGGCTCAACAGCGAATTTTGTAACAGCCAGTTCTCCGGTTTCATTGAGACATATCCTCCCGTCAGGAATAAGGCGACCCGCACGCACACTTTGCTCAAGCTCGGGCAACTTCATATGCGCTTTTGTGACGGCGATTGTTGGTCTGATATGTACATGTTGGTCGCGTATGATGTCAGAAAACAACCATGGAGCCAAGTGACCCAGTGGGTCCATCGAGACAATCTTTCTCGGATCTTGCCATTGCGCGAAAGGCCCAACATTGACAGCGGGCTCACTATTGGTGAAGTCCGGCTTATGATCGACGTCCAGGTTCTTGCTGGCGACAGCCAAGGCATGGTATATGGAATAGGAACCACCGTGTGCACCGATCGCTATTGCAAGGAATTAGAGACATCACGTATGAGAACCGAGAACTTACCGTTTCGTCGCCGGATCGTGCTCTGAGTACGTGACACAACCACCGGACCTCTTTTCTGATGATCCGAATTTCCCCAATCCATGGGCAGAGGGTCAATGCCTGATTGCCCGGGATAGGTTGTCAATATGATCCTCGATGTTGCAGAACCGGTCCTTCGTAAGGAAAGCGCTTCCTTGTGACTTTCCAGGTCAGGAGCATGTGGGCGATTAGGTTCATCTATGCTTGTTCGGCCACTATGGGGAACTTGATGATCTACGACAGGGCGAACTGGTGGACTTCGGTCCCCCTCACCATCATGACCTTGCTTTACTCCAGCGAGACTACTAACTTGTCCTTCGATGGCTTCTACTGCAGCAGAAAGTTGTCTATAGTCTTCCTTGATTGACTTGACAGTGGAAAGAATCTGCTTCAGCAAGTCAGATTGATCATTTGGCTGAACGACATGTTCAGTTGACATTGTGAAACAACAGGTCGATGTGGACCTAGATCGTAGCTGTGAACGTATAATGCAAATTACATAGAGATTAGATATTGATCGGAATGTCGGATATTTGTGTCAGACCTGCAATCAATTATGATGTCGTTTGTATCAGCAAACGAACAGAAAGCAAGAGACGTACCAGGTTCCGGTAGCTTCCGCGCTTAGATTAGATTACCGTCTAGACGCTAATTTAGCTCGCGATCATCCTCAGCCACCTGAGGTAGAAACCTTGCATTTTGACACTTTACACAAATCACCCTCGCTCAAAGAAACCATCACTATGGTATGTTGGCAGATATAGCAGATGGTCGGACCCTTTGTACAGTACTAATCTCTGCTGGTAGGGTAAACGCAAGAAGTCGTCACGCAAGCCACAAGGCCCAAAGAAGGTTGGGTGCCAGAGTCTAAATGTCGTGCGACGGTCGCTGATGAATGCCTTGCAGAAAGAGCCCCTTCCAACGGTCTTTCCATGCCTCTTTTGTAACCACGAGAAATCCGTGTCGGTGAAGCTCGACAAGAAGGCAGGAATCGGTGATCTATCTTGCAAGATTTGCGGGCAACAGTTCCAGACTGGCATTAACTGTGAGTCCAGTACTCGTTCGGCTATGAAGCTACTGGCTTACGTACCATTTACAAGACCTCTCTGCTGGTGTTGACGTCTATTCCGACTGGATTGATGCCTGCGACACAGTAGCAAAAGAAGCTGCTGATACCTCACAAGCCAACGATGGTTTCAACTCATACGAGGATCTAGCAGCGGGGAACGAACGAAGGAATTCGGAGATGAATATTGACCGACATCTGGTGTCAGCTGTTGGTGGCAACGAATATGCAGGAGATTTTATTGATGACGATTAAGGACTGTGAAGACATCTTGGGCGGTTTTACAAGGCGTGCCTAGGTATTTGATGGATTAAGGGCGTTTAGGGCGTTGGGCCAAGGGGGCCCATTCGCATTATCTTAATTTTGAAAACGTTGATATACAACCAAGCTTGCGGGTACATCGTGCCACCACTGGCTCGTACATCCAACAGTGGCACTCATACTGCCTTTGACCCATCCATAGAGACCATGTTGACACGACTTTTCTCACCAAGTACCATCACGCTGATACCAACGCTATCAGGGAATCATATGGATTTCCAGCTACATGCACTTTCCGCTTGCTGGGCCCAGTCAGACCAGCCCTGTCGAGGATGTTCAAAAGCTATGAACCTTACAGAGTATAGGTTACAGAGTATAGAACCGATCCCCGAAATCGCCGAGTCCCGGAACGATATAGCTGAAAGCACGGATTAGTTGGATATCCTTGAGTAGTCTGTCCGGGTATATACTTCTTTTCGTCTAAACCTTGGTCAACGAACGCTGTGACGACACGCAGCTTGGGAAAACGCGTTGCAAAGCTAGTGACACCTTCGGGACTGGCAATGAGATTGAGGAAAAGGATTCTATCTTCGGGCACTCCTTTGGACTTGAGTACATCTACTGCCATAGTTGCAGATCCACCTGGACTGCAAGGTTAATGCCCCTCAAGACGTCAGGAGATGCTACACCTACCTGTTGCAAACATAGGATCCAAGAGTAAGACCCATCTTTCCGAGATATCCTCCGGCAGTTTATCGTAAAAGAGCTTCGGTTTGCTCGTGTCTTCATCTCTCTGAATCAAAATCTTCCCAATTCTGACAGAACGACAGCAGTCACGAAGGCCTTGTTCCATAGCCTCACCGGCTCGCATGATCGAGACTCCGCATATCTTGCCTTGAAACTTAACGCCGGCATAAGAGCGGCCTACTGGCGTAGTGATCGTATGCTCGACGACGGGGAGATGGTTCAAGCCCTCTTCGACGAGAAGACGGATGATACGATTCGAGTAGAAGATAAAGTCTGCCCTTGCTGTATTTTTATCCCGGATCATCCTGTATGCCTATAACTCAGATAACGCCGAAGATTGACTGTTCGAGAGGAACTTTTGCGTACGTGAGCAGCGCTATTAGCTGCGGGGTCTGTGGTAGAATATGAACATTCTCGTAAGAGATTTTGGTCGATACTGTTGCGGTAGGCTTTTGCGCATTGGGGCGGTAATCAGGTCCGACACAATCCGCTGGTGCAGTGGGCCTAGGAGTGAACGACATTTCTGTTGAGTTTACTCAGGCAAACAATACCCCACAACACGTTAGGCAGGTAGCAATGAGAACAACGCATTGAGGATCATTGGCGTAGTATAACCCACTCAAAGGAGCTGTATGACACCTGGCACGCCTTGCAAAATGAAGATATCAACTAACTGCTCAATATGTAGACAGTCTACCGATACAGAGAGTAAAGAACATCACCAGTCGTTCACTCTGTGAGGCACGCGGGCATCGTGGGGCAAATAAATGGCGCTTCCACTGGGGTCGTGCTACGGGATAACCTTATCCCAATTCATCCGGGTCCCTGCCCGTTAGCGGCATCAACAATCCCGTCACTGTCGCCGTTTCCTGTTGACCTTTCTGAGAGCTCACCTCTTCAGTTCCTACCATCACCACGCACCACACCTGCAGTCATCACTTAATTCTCGTGTAAAATGTGTTCATGTTTACCTCCTCACTAGTTGATTCTACCTCTGTGCCATTGCTATCAAATCGTCCCTATAACTCACCCAAAATTCTCCGCTTCACGACTCCCCCGTTGCTGTTTAACCACAAGCAATGAGTCGGAGCTTCTCTCTATCTCTGCGATGAGCCTCATCGCTATGGCTCAGCGCCGGAAACCGACAACCTATGGTAAGGCCTCTTACAGGCCTATGATTGTTGCGGGCGCTGCGTTCGCTCAGGCAGCTGCAACAGACATCCGGAGACCACATGACCAGCTTGAAGATCAGAGGGACTATGGGGTATTCACAAGCCACTACCCTGTAGAGGCTGGAGCTAGCGATGTATTGCCGGAGAAGCTAGGAAAGAGGGCATCCTCTCCAGGGCCACAGCCAGAGCGTCACAACGAACACATACGCAAGCACACCATGAGCCCCAGTGTCTCATCTACAGGCGACGGCGTCTTCGATGTACCCTCCTCAGATGACGACACTAGATCAAAGATCAGCGCAACGGACGGGTTGGCCAGGAAAAAAAGAAAAATTACTCCGAATTTGGTCGCAGATGATGCCTCTTCTGTCTTCGATGATGCTAGCCTACAAAGGCACATTGCTGCTGAAACACAGAGAGAGTTGAGCCCCACTCGACGATTTCATAGCAATGCTGCCGGCTCAAAGGGTTCCCCATCACTTCCGTCGTTCAGTAAACGTCAAGACAAAGAACGTTCCAGCACCCCACCAAAGCGAATTTGGGCTCCGAAAGCGGCAGGGATTCTTAAAGAAGGCCCAGTCCACGGAGTCTTGCCGCAATATGTCAAAGCCAAGGAGAAGACCACAGATCGTCCAAGAGCCGTTGTCCAAGCACAAGCCATCAAACCTTCGAAAGCCCTTCGAAAACCCCCGGAAATCAAGGGACAGCCCTCCGACCTTGGTGAACAATATGCGGCTAATCCAAGGGACAGAGTCCATGTAGGAGCTGTCAAAGCTCCGAAACGCCCACGGAAGGACCAAAAGGCTGACCAGCAGCTCTCCGGAGTTGACATACGCCCTAAGACACCGCAGAATCCTCCGAAAACCATATTGGCCCATCGGTCAGGTGGCGCCAATCACGATGGAATTTCTTCTGTGAAGGAGCTTTTTCAGCCGAGGACACCGCCCAGACACGCTCAGACAACAGACACAGCCACCACTCCTCGTCAACGTGAGCTGTGGAACAGGCTACTTTTAGACGATGTACATACCGCAAGTCCCAGTGATTTGAACTTGCCCGGCCTGATGCTTACCGACAAGAAGACGAGACCACTAGAAGAGCCTCCAACAGTCCGCAAGGTGACCTGGTCTGAAGATCAACACGCTACTTATAAGCCACGCCAGAAACGCCTCGTCGACACTCTACATTCCTCTGCTCATGATCTTCTCCAATCAGAAGACGACGTCACTGATGAGGACTCAGAAGGTAGTAGCAATGATGACCATTCGAGATCACAACAGTCTGAAAGCTCGGCCATAAATGAAGCACTCACGGTTCAAACTTCGCCAAGCTCCGAGAGTCAAAGCAGAGGCCAACCTCTACATCAGCATAATTCATCACAATCTGCCCAATCATTACCGTCGCTACTCGGAGTCGGACCAAAAGTGACTTATGCTCGACAAAGGTCTTATCTGACAGATCATGAGCTGGACGAAGCAGCCATGACCAGCATACCCATTGTGCCAGCACCTGTAAGCCAGAATGGAGATAGTCGAAGGCGACCAAGTGATATATTTCATAGTTCGCAATCTACGAACGTTTACGATGACGGAGATTATGGGGCCGCTGAGGACTCACAAGGAGGGGCTATGAGGAGTATCCATGAGCTACGTGAAGCGGGTGGGAACGTGCGTTTGGTCGGCGAGCTCGAGGCTCTACTCGACGACTTGGAGGAACAGAAACCTGTTCCGACGACGCTGTTACGTAGTAGAGCGTTGGATCTGGTGGTTAAGCTTCAGGACCCGTCTACTTGTCGTCTCTTCATCGATCAAGGACTGGAATCCCGGTTGTTGGCTCATGTAGCCAGCCTTGGCGATGATCTCATAGCCAACTCCCTTTTCGCTGCAGCAATTCTGGAGCTGATCAGTGGTTCGACCTCCTCACCACTGTTAGCCCAGATCAGCGATGCTCGAATCGTTAATTTCTTGACCCGGCTTCTAGGACACGACGGGGACCTGGTCCCTGCCTCCAAACTTCGGTCAACTAATCTTTCGAAATTTGCCCAGCTAGAGTATCAAAGGCTATGTACCTTGTTTCTCAAATCTGCGGCATGGAGGGTAGGAAAACCAACCATCCTGTCGTGCCATATCCTAGCCCTCCAGTCTCTTGAATACATTGTGCGGCAGACACGAGAAGCAGGGTCCTCGATGGAGGTACTTTCAGCATACGCAATCCAGCGTGTCGTGACTACGTCGGTGCCAAGCTCGCCGACAGCATCGTTGCTGCCAACTCCGATGTTGACCGTCAATCTCGAACTTGCGGTATCAATTTTAGAATCCTGCACAGTCAGTAACGCAGCCGAGTGTCAACAGTCATTATGGTCAGGGGATACACTCGAGCGCGTGACTGCCATTCTTCCGCTACTGGTTTCGTGGAATGAGGAAGATTGCGCAATGTCGCGAACTCTGACACTTCGGCTATATTTGAATCTTACAAACAATAACCCTGGTCTGTGCGAGGATTTCTCGACGCCGGGTATTGTCGAAGCGCTTTTCCGAATAATTATCTCAAACTTCGAAAAACTCTCGGATCGCGCAATCACAGTCGAGAAGGTTCTGCTGCTGGACCACTTGATACTTTCACTCGGCTCGTTCATCAACATTGCCGAATCCTCTGACATAGTACGGAAGTTGACCTTAAACCTTCATCATGGTGGTCAAAGCTTCTTCGACGTTCTCTTAACCCTGTTCACGATAAAGTCTAAGAGCGCCGCCGAAGTAAGATAAATTCAGTGCACCTACAGGGTAATAATGCTAATTCTTACAGGTTTATTCCGAAGAAGAGGCTAGCTCAAACGTGGCCTTGGGCTACCTGTCAGTCCTATTAAGCTTTCTGTGTCTCAACGATGCAGTCAAAGCACGTGGAAGCGCTCGGCTACGCGGAGACACCTTGAAACATTTGGTCGACGCGGTAGAAGAATTTCTGCAATACTATAAGCAGATCGATAAAGCCATCTCTCGCGGGGATGGGGAAGACGATCCTAGAGCAGGCTTCTTAGGCCGCTTGCAAGGTCTTATCGATGAGCTCAGGCCCTGAGAATCTGCCCCGCCTGAGCGTTAGTGAGGAGTTGTACACACTTGACATTTGTATTCCTAAATGGGAGAAGCGGAACTGTATAGATGTATATACTTTAGAGATACAGATATGTACCTCTAGGCGAAGGGCAAACATGCCGTCCTTGCAGGGTCGACCAGTCATATCAGTTGCGCTCCAAAATCAGGCAGGATGAATACGGAGTACCTTAACACTACAGAATCCTACGTTCTTAAGGCCCCCTGAGGCTTTTAGTGAGGGGCCGAACAGTCTGTGCGTCACGTGGAAGCGACAGCAGCATTTGAGCAGATATGCGCCTTGCAAGTAGTTTGGTGCACAACAGACTAGATAGAGTGAATCTCTGACCGCAATTTCTCGAGATATTCCAAGCATAGACCGTTAAATTACCCCAGGTATGCAGAAGCGGAGTTCCGCAGCCGCTTGTAGAAATCAAGTTTGCATGAGAAAGCGAAAGCGCCAACAAAAAGAAAACAACATGCGAACGTCATCTGTACATACATAAATGTAGCCTCCTCACCGCCTACCTCCGTACGCACGAAAGAGGTGTGAGACTTCGACGCGAGAATAAGATTCGTATAGCAAAATACACTATCACGTAATTAACATTTTGAGATCCTCCCTTGAACATATCCCTTCCTCCGCACTCCTACCACTTTCCAAAAAAGGAAGATTCCTATCCTCAGGAAAATTCCAAATCAGAGAATATTTGGCACGCACATTGGAGATGCCATCTCCAAAGCAGCGTAAGATGGCAGTTGTCGGCAGTCGGTCCGTGGGTAAGCTACTTATATCAGCTGGCTTGTCCGCATGGGATCCGTGCACAGGTGCATTAACGTGGGCCCTTAGGCAAATCCTCCCTCACGGTGCAGTTCGTCGAGGGACACTTTGTCGACAGCTACTATCCCACCATCGAAAATAACTTCGGCAAGGTGATCAAACACCGCGGTCAGGATTTTGCTACGGAGATTGTCGATACAGCGGGCCAAGTAAGCCAGGCCAGCAGCGTGCCAACTTTGTCCCAATTATCGTCACGATTCAGAGTTCCCTCTTTGTTTCGATTCCTAAAGCGGCCTGCTGCAGTGCTGATCGACCGTTTTCTGACTTATCGCGCGCTTTGGCGAACAGGATGAGTACAGTATCCTTAATTCGAAGCATTTTATTGGTATACATGGATATATGCTCGTCTATTCTGTGGCTTCGAAGCAGTCATTTGAAATGGTGCGAACTTTGAGAGATAAGATCCTCAATCATCTTGTACGCAGGATTCCCTCCTCGGATCTACAAGCTCTTGTTGGGTAACAGTCGACTGATACATCTACGACAGGGAGCTGACTGGGTGCCAATGGTAATTGTGGGCAACAAAAGTGATCTACGGTCCGACCAACGGCAGGTACCGATCGAGGACGGGCGGAAATTGGCAGAGGAATTCAATTGCAGTTTTACAGAAGCCAGCGCGCGACTGAACACTAATGTAGCCAGAGCTTTTGAGATGATGGTGGCTGAGATTGAGAAATCTCAGAATCCGAATGAACCCACCGGAGGGAGCAAATGCTGTTTGATGTAGAAGATGAGGGTTGCGAATGGGAGGTTATCTGCTACGGTAATTTTTTCCAGGATAGATTGCGTCTTAGATTTCGGGTTCATTCAGAGAAGGTATAATGGGACCGGTGGTGGAGAGAAGCCTGTTACGATATGGGTACATTAGAGGACCGGCGTTTATTGTTGGATGGCTAGCCCATTTAGCTACATCTATTGAATATATGACACTATAACAATGAGCATGCCGGTGGGGGTTGGTATGATCCTTCAACGAGCACTGGGTACCATGGGGGTTTGTAGGCACGGATAAATGTGTCCTTTGCAAGGATCTCGGGTGCGGAAGGAGCCACTTGTCCCGGGGGAAGGTGCTCGGTAAGCCAACCAGCCCTACCTAAGTACCTTGGGAACGATAAATATTAGCACACCTTAAGGTACTACTACATAGCTAGTACTGCCAGACACAGTCGTCTCGGAGCTGGTTTTTTGTTCACGCCTACGTACCTCCTAAAGAGCCTGTGTCTCATAGCGAATGGACTTGGAACGCCGATTGCCTCTGGGCTTCTTAGAAGGCTCAGAGGTGTCTGCCAAGTAGCCAAGGCAACCATTTGCACGCGATCCCACACCTGGCACAAAAAGCTTAGCATTAACATACCACCTGATGCCTGATATGAGACAATTTTACAACCTTTGCCATTTCACCGTATTACATCCCATCGACCACGCAAAAGCGTCTTTGCCATCGTGTAAGTTCGCAAAGTCACGTCACGCAATCAGCAGGCATGTTTGTACGCGTTGATCCCCCAGGACAGATATAGACCTTCTCAACACGTGATATTTAGAGTCATCTTGTCAGCCTCGCTTGGCAGCTGAACTCAACCATCTATTCGAACTCTTTATCAATCCATCCGATACTTGCGGATTCCATTTTAAAACATAAAGATGGCGCCTGGAAAGCGATTTGAATGTCCTTTCTGCACTTTTACTCATAGTGACGATTATCTACTATTACATCACGTGGAAACTTCTCATCCCGAAACCGACCGGCCCTCACCTTTTACTGTCTCGGAAAGTGCAAATGGAAGACAGGAAGACGGGGGTAGTTCCGATGAATCAGAAGGCGCGAAGGACGGTGTCCCAGAATACATCGAATGCCAATGTGGCGAATTCTGTCTCCTCGCAGAATTTGAAAGTCATCTAGATATGCACTATGCCGAAGGCACCAGCTTTGACGAGACTAGACGCACTTCAGCAGATTTAGCTGTACCCGGCTCCACTCTTTATCACGGCAGAGCGAAGTCTCCAGCTATGGAGTCTCCGCCTCCGGCTCCCGTTAAAGATGTCGTCTCCGCCTCAAGCAAGTCCATGACCATCAGGACCAAACCAAAAGATCCATCACGCGCCAGAAGTGGCAAAAGCCACAATGTAGTTCAAGACTTCATCGATGTCCTCAGGCATTCGACTGTGCCACCGCCCAAGAAAGTTACAAAACAGATTTCTTCGAAAGAGCCGCAGAGGCTGGGGGTTAGTAGTCTCGATGTACATATGCATCCTCTCCATCACTGATATGGCTTCTAGAAAGCAGAATTAGGGCCTCATGCCGACGAAGAGCGAATGCCCGAATGGTTACGTAGACAATTAGAGCACGGCGCCAAAATCACCATTGTTAACAATATCGGTCCTGATGGCAGGCTAATACGAACTGAGACTATTGCTAACGAATATCGAAATATCATACCAGTACTAGCGCAACTTTGCGACCAAGATCCTTCCGTCTCAAGGGTTTATTTCTGTAATCCGAACGTCACCCATGTTGTCAAAATGGCAAAGGAGGGTGGATTTTGTGGGTACCGTAACATTCAGATGATGATATCGTATATTCGAGATGCTCGTTCAGAGGGCTATCGGCTGTTTCACGGCAGGCTTCCCTCAGTCATCCAGCTCCAGGATATGATCGAGGATGCGTGGGAACGGGGTTTCAATTCGATGGGCAAGGTTGAGACTGGAGGCATTCGAGGCACGAGGAAATACATTGGCACGCCTGAAGTAAAACCCCCCGTGTTCTCATAGTATACCATCGCTGACTAGCCAAGGCCCAAGCCCTGTTACAGAGTCTAAACATAGGGTATGCTTCTCGAACACGTGCATATCTCAATCTCTACTAATTCAAACCTCCCAGCTGCAAAGCGGAAGCCTACAACGACGACAAAGAGCTTCCCGTCCAACACCAGCTACTCCGCGCCGTCGAACAATACTTCCTCGACTCTCACCCAAACCCAAACCACAAAGTCTGCCGCACCTCCCTCCCACCAATGTATTTCCAGCATCCAGGCAAGTAGACCCCTCTCCCTCCCTTCTCCTCTCCTTATACTCCCTTCTCCCCCCATCCACCACTCACACTAACACCACTCTCCCAGGTCACTCCCTAACAATCATCGGTCTCGAAGTCCGCGCCAACGGCTCCCGCAACCTCCTCGTTTTCGACCCTATGTTCAAACCGTCTCCGGGTATCAGTAGGCTGATTGGAGCGCAATTCCGGACCGCGGCGCCGGAGAAGCTGTTGAAGGCTTATAGGAGGGGGGAAAGTATTTTGAGGAAATATGAGAGTTTCGAGGTGTTGAAGTAAGTTGATACCTTTTATTTTGTTTTGGGGGGTTGTGGAATGATGCTGATGTGGGGTGCGGCTGTAGATTGACGGCTAGGGTCCCCGGGTGATTGAAGGGCGGAGCTCTTGTGGTTGTTTGTCTAACTGTGGTAAAGTGGGGCGAGTGGGACCTGGTTTGGTTTGGGTTGGTATGGGACGGAAAAATTGGGATTATTGTTACATTGCAGCACTCAATCAGCATAGCGTAGCGGGATCGGGAGCGGGATCATTCTTCGTTTTTTGCTTTTTTTTTTTGGCAAGCTGGATATCAACCGTTGCTAGTCTTCAGCGCATACACCAGTCTTTCTACTGAATGCGTAAGATCATTTCATGTGGGGCCCCTGAAATTGCTTTTGTTGCTGCCCTCCTACGCTTGTTCCAGGATATTAATTCACAGATGTTGATATTGCGTGAGTAGAATGTTTTGAATTCTCAGTGAGGAGAAATTTTAGGTGAGAGCATATGCTAAATATCTTACACGAGGTGAGGGAGAGAGTTGTAACCTGTCGATATGATTGATGGCCCTATAGGGGTACAAGATCCGATTTTGGGGCATTACCGCCTATTCTCTAACCCTCATCCTGGCTATACCTTTGTTAGGATGCTAGATGGCTCGCGAAGTTACTTGGGGTTGGGTCGATGTAGCGAAAGGACTTGCCATTTGATCTTCATGTTTCTCATCATCTCAAGATAATTTCCTAGCCTGCACCTTGACCCTCAAATCCCTCTTCGGCACACATACTATCTCACGATCAGCCCGTTCTGGAATCATCCATCCTTTAGGACCTGCGGGTGAGAAGTCCCAAAGAGAGAGAATGGCTGCAGTGAAGGCTAGGATCTCGGCTTCGGCGTAGGCGCGAGCGGGGCAGGTGGAAGGACCGATGCCGAAGGGGTGGAGGGTGGTGGGGTGGTGGAATGT